>JBBMOL010004214.1:0-11490 GCA_037954665.1 Laguncularia racemosa | reverse complement strand
TGAGGGGGATTATAGGTAGTATTGGCTTGATTGGGAGTGGGGAATTGGTTGTAATAGGGTTACCTCCTAGCATTAGTTTTAGATTGAAAGGTTTTTTGTTAGGCTTTTTTTTAAAAAATGTTGTTCCCAAACTTGCCCTTTGTTCCTCCCCATTTCCCTTTCCCTCGAAGGGGCTTAAGCTACAACTCTTTTCTTCCCTAGTCCCCCTATTGGGCATCTTAGGTTGTAATTTTGGGTTTTTTTGTGGTCTGGGGGTGGAGTTCCCTTTTGGGTTTTGAATGCATCTCCATCTTGGGGTCTTGTCATCCTTCTCCTTTACTAGATTTCTACTTAATTTTTTAAATGAAAATACAAATATTTAAGGGACATTTCCAATGCTTATATATCAGTATTTTGTTTTAAAATATTAATAAAGTTACAAACACATTTGTATATTGATCAAGATCAAGAATAGAAAGGTTAAAATATTTATTTATTTTCCCAAAATTTTTACTTCTTTTTCCAACCATAATACACGTTTGGGAAAGGTTTTAAATTTTAAATTATAAAAAATTTCCTTTCCCTATTTTTCCCCTTTCCCTTACAAAATCATTTTTCCCCAAAAATTGTTCAAATTTTCCCCTTATTTCCCTAAGTGACATTTCCTAAGCCTTCACTTACCCTCGTACTTTCCCTATTCTTTTCTTCTTCTTCTTTTTTGGAAAATTAAGGTACACTCTTTTCTAGAATGCCCTAAAAATTGAATTTTCCTTGGAAGTAGGTCTTTCTGACATCCTCCCTCCTCCCCCCCAAAATTTTTGGTCTACCCAAAAAAACCCCCCCTTGTCTACAATCTCAAACTTTAAATACTTGATTTTGTTTAGTTCCCCAAGGTCTTTGGTATAACAAACCTTATTTATGAAATTTTTTTGTAAGTTAAAAGTTATTTTTTTTCATCCCCAATTTCCCCATCTCTCTTGTAAGGTAGGTTTTTCTTCTATGGGGTTGCAAAGTCAATCTCTTAAGTTTTAAAAATTTCAACAAATTTCCCTTTTAACTTCCCCTTAAGTTAAAAACTTTTGTTTGATCCCATTAAAAGCTTCATGCCTTACGGGACCTAATTTGTAAAAACCCTCTACGTTGCTCACCTTTTTTAAAGTAATCATGAAGATCTCAAACCAAAATTTAAATAAAATTGTTAAATACATTAATTAACTAACCAAATTTTTCCCCTTTCTTTTTCAAAAAAAAAACTATTCCATATTCAATGGAAAATTTTTACGGTTATCTTAAAATGGGCCTCAACTAGGTCCTAAAAAAAAAATAAAAAATAAGATGTTCTTGATTAAATTAAATTTTTAAAAAAACTTAAATTATTTGAAAAATAAAGTTATAAAAAATTTCAATCCTCTCTCATCTTAGCCCTTTCCCTAGTTTTTCCCGTGATGATGTATTACCTAGGACGATGCCCCAAGGGGTAGTTTGGGTAGTCGATCCTCATAATGAAATCTAAAAGAGGGTAAGCTATGGCCTAGTAAAATAGGAGTGCAATCTCTCAATATCTATAAGCCAAACATTACATAAGTTTAAACATATACTATATAGGGGCAAAGCCTAGAGCCGGGAATGCGGGTTTTAAAGGCAGACCCCCCCAAACCTAGGGGGCGACCGCGGGGCCCCGCAAGATTGCGGGTTGAAAAAATTGGCCCCCCCCCGCCCCCCGAAATTTTTTTTTTTTTATAAATTTAGTTTTCTAAATTCTTTGATTTAAATTATAAAAGCTAATAATTTATTTTTGATTAGTTAATGGAAAAGTAAATTTATATTAAAAAAAATTTTTTTAAATGAAATAGGAGATGCCCTGCGGCTTAAACCCTATAATGTTAAACATATATTTCAATTTTAGTACTTACTTTTAAATTTTCTCTTCTCATACGATAGAAAGAAAAAAAACAAAAATGAAAATTTAAGCAAATATGAATTATGAAAAGTTTTTTTACTAATTATATAGGAAAATAAAGTAATAATAAAGGAGATAAAATCATATGTAAAAATTAATCTTCACGCATCATCACTATCATCATCATCAACAATAAATTGGATTTCCCCCATTGATAAAGTAGTCCCCTCCCCCCTATCCCATTGTCTTCTTCTGGATCTAAAACTCACGACATTCACTATAATTAAATTAGATAGTAAATGTTGAGCTTAAAACAATACTTTAAAAAAAAAAATTTTTCCCAACAAACAAAAAAAAATTACTTCAATGCAAATCTTATAAAAAAATTATGTGAAAAATTAAAGGTTCTACTTGGTAAAAGCATGAACTATGATACTTATTAAGTTTTCGGGATGTACTGAAAGCTGAATCTAAGTTTATAGAAATTTGGGATCTAAGCACATCAGAGGCCATGATGTAAATTTAGGATATCTCTAGTTTGACTTTCCCGATGTTGTAAAAACCCAAATTTTTGAGTAGAAGTCCATATCCATTACTGATCATCAAAATAAATTTTTCCAAAGAAGATTTACCAAACTTTGTATTTTATTGGGGTATCAGTTTCCCTTATTTTTAAGGAAAAAATTTAATTTAAAATTCTATTATTAAATGGATAAAAAATATAATTAAAAAAATTTTAAAAAATTTTTAAAAATTACCCCCAAAAGTAGAAAAAAAACAATTAAAAGCCTTCCTAGCTCTATCTTTTCCCTACCCCTTTACTATTGCTACCCCGATGGTTTATCCTTTAAGTGATCCAACCAAAATGGCTTTTAGTGTGTTGCTTTTTTTATATTCTCCATGGTTTTATAACTTGCTTTTATGGACCCAACTTTTTTCACAAGTGAGGGGAAAAATTTTATTAAAATAGAAGTTAAAAAAATCAAACTTATTGGAGGTTTAAAATGATTGCCCCAAAGTGCGGGATAACACCATAATACTCCAATATTTCGAGTTTCTATTCATTTAATAGACATCTCCTTTTGAATGATCTTCACTACTTAAATTTTTTTTAGAAACATTAATCCCCCTTATTTGCAAAAAATGGGGTTTTAAATTTTAGATATGATAAATTTGATGTAAATTGGTGATTTATGAAAAGGGAAAAAAAATTGCAATCTTTTTGCTTTTTCCCCCAAAATAAATGGTTAACAATTTTTAAAAAGGGACGATCATTCAATTAAATTTGCAAGAAAAATCACGTTGATATTGGTGCATAAAAATAAAAGATAAAGTGGAATTCCATTTGTAGTTAATTCGGCAAATAAAGTTTGGGTATTATTGTTCCCAATTTTTCAACACCCCCAAAAAGTTTTTTCATTCTCTTCGAACCCCCTTACATTTTTGAACTCCCCCCTTATTTTATGCAAACTTCACTATTCAGCAATCCTTCTTATGATCAAATGAAAAATTTTGGCAAAAAAAACTAATATAAAAAAACTCACCACCAAACAAATATGCTTAAGTTCAATTGCATTTTCGAAAATTTGCAAAAAATTTTTTGTAAAAGATTTTTAATGTAAGGGAGAATTCTTCCTATCTTGCCCCAATTTTCAAAAATTCAAATATTTTTTCGACAACTCAAACCCTAAGTGGGAGGGGCATTTAAAAAAAGAAGAATTTTATTTTAATTTCCAATTGTCATCCCATATATCAAATTCAAACTTATATCCCTCAATGGTGGAAAAGTCCTTAAATTAGAAGAAACTTTTCCCCTTTAAAATTTTGCAAAAAATTTTTTTCAATTCTTTTTTGAGTCTATAAAAAACCAAACTTTGATGTGCGTTTTTCTATAATTTGGTTTAATGGATTTTGCCTTTTGAACTTGTGTTTCCTTTAAAAAAACAAAAAGAAAATGGTGTCCCGTTTTAAAAATAGCTTAGTTTACCTCCGAGCAAATTTGGGTTGGTTTTCTTATTTAAAATTGCCAGCAGATCAAATTTTCATTCACCAACATCTTATAGTAGGAATTTGATCAATGACACTTTTCTTAGTCAACATAAAGATGAAGTTCCATGTGATTGTGTCTAATAAAATATTCCTTCCTAAGCTTTAACTTGCCCTATTTTTACCTCCCTTTTCAAAACCAATTTTGTAAAAATTTTCAAACCTCAAAAGAGAGCTACCTATTGAGCCTTTTACCCGAGTTCTTCGATTTGGGAAAATCCTGGTTGTGATTATCATTACCCCACTAACTTAGCCCCATCAAACCCTTAATAGGTTCCATTGCATTTTCAAATTTTTACCGCATGTTCTTTAGATTTAGAAGATCCTAGTTGTGTTATCATTACACCCCTAAAATTGAACTTTCCCTATTAAAAGGTTCCCTTGCATTTTCATTACTTGAAGACCCTTCTATAAAATATTTAGCATTAATTAAATATTGGTGACCTTCTCCCGTCTAATAATTATAAAGTATTTAACATTAATACTTGGTTTATTTGATTTCAACAAAAATTATGTTTTCCTTTCATTTGGGACAAATGTAAAGAAAAAATTTGTTCACATATTTCCAAAAATTATATCTTTGATTATCACTAGATTTCATGAAAAAATTAGGGGGGGTCTTACTTAAAAGAATAAAATGGCTGCTGGCAAACAAATTGTTGTAGCAAAGGGGGTAGCCAAAAATGCTTAACACCTGATGCCCTCTTGATTAAAAATTTTGCACAAGATAGGAGGACAACTTACATATTATCAAAACAAAAAGGGGGGTTGTTGGTCTAGTCCCGGGCAAGGTCCGTCCGTCTAGGCAGGCACGAGTGCACGACAAACGACACGAGGGAGGGGGAAAACGAAGAAGCTGTAGGTGTGGATAGTGATGTGCTAATTCACTTGGAGTAATCAAAGATTTTTGAAAAAAAATCTCAAATCAAACACAAAACCGGTCCCCCCTGTAAGCAATTTCATGACACTTTTTAAAATTTGATGGAATTATTGTTCAAATGATTTTGATTGTAATCTTATTTATAACTTTAAAAAAATAAAAAAACAATAAAGGGTTGAATATCCGGGAAATAGATCAAGAAAGCAAAAAACCAAATGAAATCACTTTTCCCCTTTTAATCAAAGTTTACGCAACAATAACAATGAAAAATGTAATCCAAAGTGTTAATGAAAAAAATCAATCTTAAAGTTGTTGTTTACGAAAAATAGAACCCCAAAAAAGATCCAAGAAAAATCCAAAATTTCCCCAGATTGATTACTAGGAAGAAATGAAAATACAACAAATTGAATTGATATATCACAATTCGCCTTGTGCATCGCCACAAACCCAAATTTTTGGGTTGAAAAAGATAAAAGAATTTTGGAATTAGGAAAACCTAAGACCTCTCCGAAATGGAAATGTTTGTTTTGAAAAATAAACCCCCTAAACCCCTTTTTAAGAAAATATTTTATTGTACTCCTAGGTTAAAAGTGCTCAAAATTATAAATTTGCCACTTTTTAGGTGGTAACCCTAAATGAAAGTTCAAAGAAATAAAAGTGCCCAAAACAAAAAACAACAAAAAAATTCAAAAAAAAGAAGAAATATATAAAATAAATGGTTTCATGATGCCCGGGCTTCAAGGATCCCCTTGGTAGCCATTTCTGGTTTGGTGGTCCTGGATAACCAAAGTGAGTTAAGGGGGTTTTCCTTTTCCCTAAGAATATGATAAGTGTGCCTGTTGGAAAACACAAACAAGAAAAAATAGAAAAAGGGTTAATATTAAATAAATTTGGGGTCGTCTGCTCAAAATGGGCCCCCAACGCCAAAATTTGAAATCCTTTGTTCTTGCCCAAATGATAGGTTTTTTTGGGGTTTTTATTCCCATCAACTAGGGGGGAGGTCAGTGGGAAAAGAGGTTGGGTAGAGCAGGGGATGAAAAGGGGAGGCGAGAGGAAAGTTGGAGTGGGAAGGGAAGGGAAATGTAGAAGTTTAATGGAGATGGAAATCTAAAGGGAAAGGAAGAGGGGAAAACAAAAAGGGAAAAAAAAAGAGCTATAGATGTTGTAAACACCCATTTTGCCTTAATAAACAATTTTTAATTTTTCCTTTTTTTTACATTTTTTTAATTTAGTAAAAATAGCAAAAAAATTAAAAAAAATAAATAGGAAAAATACATAATTTTGAAAAATATTGAGAAAAGGCAAAAAAAAGGATTAAATATTTTTTACAAAATTTTTTAAAAATTTTAAAAAAAATACAAAAAAAAAAAAATCGCATTGATATATGCAAAAATTTCGAAAAAAAAAAAAATAAATAAGTGGGTTTGCCCCGCTAGTTTGAGCCACAGCCCGGTGGTGTAGGAAGGGGTCAAATCGCGGTTCGAAATGCGGGGGAGAAGAAATTTGCTTTTTTCAATTTTTTTAAACGTTGGGGGCACGTGTCAGAGTTGATTGGTTGGCGAGCGCACGCATGGGGGTGTGTATCTTCAACCCTTTTTTCGAAATCATCGCTGCGAGGGAAAAAACGAAATTTTTGGCCCTTTTTATTTATTTTTTTTTCACAAATCCAACAGATCTTCAACAAAAAAAAGGACAAACATCATCCCAAATTTGAATGAAATTGCAATAAAAGATGGATTTTTCACAAATTGGAGGAAGGGTTTTTAAATTTCAAATCCGATTTGCTTCAATCGGAGAAAATCCAAACTTTCCAGCTCGATTCCTTGCGGTATAAAAAAAAGGATAAAGGAGGGAAAACAGAAGATGGATCAAAAGTGAGAAAAAGAGAAAAACAAGCCCGCTGGAGTTTCCAAGCGTGACCCCGTCAAAATCGAGTGCCCCCAGGAAAACTTTTTGGGTAAATCCACCCTTTTGGTTGGGTTCCCCCCCCCAAAACCCAGGAAAAGGGCACTCAATTGCTCGAAAAGGCCCTGGAATTTGCATCAAAAAGCATTCCCAACCCTTTTGACTAATCGACCCAACCCGACCCGCCTTTGCCCGGATCCAGGGAAGTCGGATTTTTTTGATTTTTTATTTTTTTTATTTATTTATTTATTCAAAATTTTTTTATTTTATTTCAAAATAAAAAAATTTTTAAATTTTGATCAGTTTTTTTTTTGGATTTAATTTAGGATGAATAATTTAAATTTTAAAAATAAATAAAAAATATAAAAATATATAAAAAAAAATGATTAAAAATATATTAGAAAAAAAATGTAAAATTTAGTTTTAGTTTGGAAGATAAAAAATATAGGAGAAAATTATTCAATAAATGTCAATAAAATTATAAAAAATAAATAAAAAAAAAATTAAAATTAAAAAAAAAAACAAAAAAAAATTTATAATAGTAAAAATGGGTTAAAAGATAGAGAAAAAAATTTTTATCACTTGAAAAATCATTTTTTTAAAATAAACCCAAAAAATTGGTTTTTCCTTAAAATTATTATTTTTTTCAAAAAAATCAAAAAAATAAGCTTAGGTTAAATTTTGTTTAGAAAAAATACAAAGATGGTAAAAACATAAATCAAAAGAAATTTCAAAATTAAAAAAATTGCTTTTAGGAAAAGCGAATAGACTTTTTTGATCTTGAATGTAGGTACGTAGGCCCCATTTTTCATAATGGTTATTCAAAAAAACAAAAAAAAGACAACAAATAAATAAATAAAAGACATTTTGGAAAAAGGTTTTTATTTTAAGAGATTAGGGTGGGACCTTTGGGTTTTTAAAAGGTTAGCCTTTGAAATCAGAAAAATTGGTTTTCCTTTCCTTTTCATGAAAAAAAAAGAGAGGAAAAATTCGCTGACAAGTGGTCCAAAAATGGATTATCTGCTCAAATTAATCTAATTCAATCTTTCCCCCAGTTGGGTAGGGAACTCCAAAAAAAAAATGAAAATTTTCCCAACTCAAATCGAGGGTTACATTGTTTGGAGATAGGGTAAAATATAGATAGATTGGAATGGGAAATAAAAAATTAGATGACAGTGTCCTTGTCCGCCGCTCTGGTCCCCGTCCTTATCCCGTTGGGGCCCTCATTTTGCCGATGTTAGTCTTTATCTAGTTTTCCTATGTCCTTCCTCATCTGCTGTGCGGGTTATGGTTTTGGGATGGGGTCGGGATGTGAAGTTATGAACTATGAGTGACAAAGTAAATGGTTTGGGGTGGGTTTGCATATAGTTTTTTTTTTTTTTTTATGTGGGACGGGAAAACCCGCTGATGGGTGCGAACCCAAAAAATAAAACCTATCAGAAATTTGGACTTCATTAGTGGGAGTAGGGTCGCCCCACAGGGATTGGTAAAGATTTTCTATTCAAAGAGAACAATAAAAAAAAAGGGAAAAAATGGGGGTTTTTTTTGTGAATCAAATAAAGAAAAAAACAAGTAAAAAACAGAATTGGAAAAACCCTACCCAAAAAGAATAAAGATGGTTTAAATTTTAGGAATTGATCATCGATGCAATGTTCTTATTCTTGTTTAGAAAAATTTGGGTTAGGTTATTAACAGCTCAAACAACCTATCCCCCTTATTTCCTCGATAACTGGGGCAAGCGTTTTGAATTATTTCTCTTATTGATTAAAAACCCTTGGGAAAAGGCTTAGGATTTAATCTTTAATAGCTTTAAAGATTAGAGGACTACCAATTCATCCCAGTAGATTATAAGAAAAACTATTTAAACATGATACACACCTCCAAAACGGGAATTCGTTTCATCTTTTTTATAACCAAACTTTTATTGCATACTAAGATAAAAACAATCAAAAAATTTAGGGATTTGACTGTTAGTTAAAAATAATTAACTTGCTATTAAGGAAGAGCTCTATTCATCCCAAAAAACAAAGTAAATGACAAAACGTCAGAAGATATATAAATACGAAAGCAAAGAATAGAAAAAATACAAGCTTTTTGCCCTCAAAATTGTGGAAAATTAAACTCTATGACCTTTGGCTAGAAAAGTAGGTTAGCTACACTGTTCTCAAAAAAACGAAATAAAAGATAAAAAACATAATGAACCCGGTTGCTTGCTTGCCTTGCGTTTCCTTTTAAAGACCCAAGATTCCAAGATAAAAAGTTGTCCAAACCCCTTAGGGTTGGCTTTTTATAATTGAGGGTTGCATGTGATCTTTGCTAGAAAGTAAAAAAATATTTTTCCTTTTTCAAGTAGATTTCGAGAAGTGAAGATAGTTTGCCTGGCACGCCCACCACAGGGCCCGTGGGTTAACCCGTCCCATCCTTGTGCTATTCTTCAAGTCTTCAACCCGCCCGGTGAACCAGGTTCACACAGGCCAGATTTCAAGCGTCCTTCGTCTGTGAAAACTTAATCTTTTTCCCGTGTCCGTGTGTAGCAGGGTTACACCCCGGCTAGATTTAAAGCGGTCTTATTGGTTGATGTTCCTACTTTTTTCTCCTTGGCATATCTATTTTCCCACCGGCTTAAAGCAGGGTTTTTTACCCCCGGGACACCACGGCGTGCCTTAAGCCGTGTCCTCTTGTTCAAAGTCCTCATTTTCGCCTTTTGTCCAGTGTGTAACCGGTTTAAACCCTTGGCTGCCTAAAAACCGTGCTTCCCCCCGGGGGTTGTAATTTTTTGTCTTGATCCAAGTTGTAGATGATTCTTAAAATACTTGAATTAGCATCCTTGACTCCATTTAACCTGATTTATCCGATGATGAAAATTTAAAATACCCATTTCCCTTTGATTTCTATAAAACAATAATAATTTAAAAAAATTTTATATAAAGATTGAGTATAAAAAGGGTCTATCACCCGCCCCACGGCATGTTGCCCCCCCAGCCCCCGAGCATGGGGTGTAGGCCCAAAAAATTTTAGCCCCCCCTGAAACTTTTTCGGCTCCAGGTTCCCACTAAACCCCCCCTACAAATTTTGGCTCTATAGGCAACCCCAAAGCTGAACATCAACGTAGTCTTCAAAAACCAACATGAAGTCTAGGTTTACATCCCCCCGCCTTGGGTTTGGGATTCACATCACTTCTTTAATGCCTAGGTCTCACAACCCAAAGCTTAATTTTATCCATTTATTAAAATTAGTCTTTTAAATGAATTTTAAGCTGCAGGGGTAATTTTGCCACCGAGAAAAGACTCTCATGGATAGTGAAGTTAGAAGCGGCCGAAATCCCTAGTCACTAGTTCCCCTTGGTGGAATAGTTCTTACCGATTCTTCCCAAAAATTTTCCCGTAGAATGATGACCTTCAATATGCAAGTCTATGCTTGAATAAGTTTTATTAAGTTAAAAAAATTAATTTAATATTTTTTAAGTGATAGCAAGGCTCAAAAAACCCTTAGATTTTGTTACATCAAAAGGAAACATTTTAAATAATATTCAAATTTCAATCACAAAAAAATACCCCAATAATATTAAAGAAAGACCACCATTCCTTTTTTGGTTTAACCTATGAAATTTACAAAAATAAGAAATAATCCAAATACCTTTTTTATAATTATTAAATTGTTAAATTTTTATAAATTTTTATATTGGTTTTAAATTTTATTACTATTCATCTTCCATTCTATTACCCCCCTTGCTAGATTAAGTTTCCCCAAGGAAAAATTTCCCCCTTGTCGGGTTTTCTCGCACTCACACCCATTGCACCCCCTCTTATGTACCCCAAAACAAAAAAGTCCACTTTCTACACAAAAAATAGCCCAATCTTGCACAAGCACACTTGCACTTACTCCCCCTGTACACAACCCCATTTACATAACTCCCCTACCAACACTCCCCCTCTCGTGGAAAAATTTAAAGCTGTCATCTCAACATTCAACATTCCCAACGCTATATTCCACACCCATTCTTGCAATTCCTTTAAGCATGCAATACTTTATTCACCTTAGCAAACCTTCGCAAGGATCACATGCCATAACCACTATGGTAAATACAGTAGTCAATTCCCAAACACAAATTAGAGGGTTTAAAGAGGTGTCGAATCCAACAAAATAAAAAAACCTATCCTAACCTTTTTTTTAATTTGTGACAGTGTAAGTAGGGTTTTGTATCCCTAGGGTTGGTTAAAAATTTTCTTTGAAAAAGAAAGGAAAAGAAGAAAGGGGGGGGGGGGGTTTTTTGTGAATCAAAATAATACTGAAAAAAGATAATAAAAAATTTAATATGATAAAAGCCTAACCAAAAAGGGAAAACTATAGTTTAATTCATGGAACTGATCATTGATGAAAATATTTTCATTCTTTTTCTAAGATAAACTGGTTATGGTTTTTAACAAGTTAATAACCCATCTCTCCTTACTTTTTTGATAAAAAAACTGCTTTTGATTATTTTTTTTGATTAAAAACCCCAAACAAGCTTTAGGTTTTAAACTATCAATAGCATTAAAAAAAAAGAGATACTACCAAAATTTATGCCCGTTGTTTAAGATAACCCAGTTAAACAAGTTTATATATTCCATAACATGAAATTTTACTATTAATTATAATCAAACATGTTATTTGTCAGAAAAAAGAAAAACAACAATTACAGAGAAGTATTGTTTCGAATTTTTTAACTTGCTAAAGGGGTAGAAGAAAACTCTAATTATACCAAACAACCAAGATAAATTAAAAAACATTCGAAGAAATT
>JBBMOL010004213.1:0-11491 GCA_037954665.1 Laguncularia racemosa | reverse complement strand
AAAAATTTTTACCTCAACTTTGAAAAAATTTCAAAATCCCCTTTTCTTAACTTCATTTTTGGGTTTTCGCTAATCTAGAGGGGAAAGGAGGTGTTGTTGCATGATTTTTGGGTGGTTCAACGGGGATCCTTTGAGGGTTTTTCTCTGACTTGGATTTTGCAGTCTCTTTCTCAATCTCTTTCTAAGATTGGTTCGTGTCCTTTCTCATTTGATCCTTGCAAATTTCTTTCCCTTTAAAGGTAATTGCATTGCGCTTTGTTTTGGTTTTGTAATAGTTGAAAGGTAACTTACCTTGCTTTTTAAACCTGTTTTAGAAGAAGCAATTTGGCTTACCTGATTTTCCAAGTTTGGATGCTCTGCTTTGTCTCATTTAAAATTGTTTTGTATTAAGGGCAAGTGTTTAAAATTTCCTAAAGGACAACCTGAAGTGGAAGGAGCTTGTGATACTTGGTTTTTGTTTGGGCTTAGGTTGAAATTGTTGAAAGTTTTGTGGTTTATTTGCCATATCTGAAGTTAGGATGATCCCTCCATCTAGGATTATAAGTATTCGAGTAGGGAATATTTCCTTTGTGGCTGTCCCGGGAATCCTCCTACAGCATTAGCGTGTTCATGATTGTCATCTTGCAATGTGGGGCACATGTCAGGTAGGGTGATTAGGAACAGCACAAATTCCACAAGCCTTCACCTACTGGGTATTTCCAAGAGCTAGTGCTGCACAAGGGAGGTTAGGTTAGAAATTTGATGTTCAAGGTTAGAAACACTTACCTCATTTACCTTCCTTGAAGATGTATCATGCCTATACCCAAATTGTTGTGAATTAGCAGCCATAATGGAGATCAATTCCCTAGCTTGACCAGAGGTTTTGTTTACTATGGCGCCTCCACTTGCAGCATCCATCATCTTCCTCTCCATCGGAAGCAATCCTTCATAGAAGTATTAAATGAGAAGTTGTTTAGATATACCGTGTTGTGGATAGCTTGCACACAGTTGCTTGAACCTCTCCCAATACTCATGAAGAGTCTCGGTGTCCCTTTGTTTGATACCACAAATTTCTCTTCTTATACCAGCGGCTCTGGATGCGGGGAAGAATTTGTCCAAGAAGAGTCTCACCATATCTGTCCAAGTGGTTATAGAACCTGGAGGCAAATAAAACAACCAATCTTTAGCTTTAGGTACTTAAAGAAAATGGAAAAGCACGTAACTTGATTTGATCGTCGGTTATTCCTTGCGGCCTCATACTAGAACACACTATATGAAACTCTTTCAAATGTTTGTGGGGATCTTCATTCTCAAGACCATGAAAGGTAGGTAGCAGATGTATCAACCCAGATTTCAACTCGAATTCAACAGCTAGTTCGGGATAGTGAATACAAAGGGGTTGTTGATTCACATCCGGTGCAACCAATTCCCTTAATGTTCTCTCAAGATTTGCAATATCGTCTTCTTTTTCAGAATCAAGGGATGAATTCGACAAATTCGATGCCAAGTTCAGTCCAGGGGGTGATCTAGCTTCTCTTCGCAGCCTCTTAAGAGTCTTCTCAATCTCCGGATTATAGGCGAGCGGTGCACCTGTATGAGAGAGCGAGTCATACAAGAATAGAAATAAATTTGACACAATCCCTAGTAGCAGCGCAAAAATTTGATGGGTGTCGAATCCAACAAAAATAAAAACCTACTCCTAGACAATGATATGATTTGCGTATAGTAGTGAGTAGGGTCGTATCCACAGGGATTGGTTAAATATAATTCTATTCAAAGAGAAATTAAAGAGGGAAAGAAAAAAAGGGGGGGGGGGGGGGGGGGGGGGGGGGGGGTTTGTTTGTGAATCAAATAATATTAAACAATATAATAAAGCCGAATATTGATAAAAGCCTAGCCAAAGGAATCAAGATAGTTTAATTCTAGGAATTGATCATCGATGCAAATGTTTTCTATTCTTATTTCTAGATAAACTGCTTATGGTTATTAACAAGCTCTAATAACCTATCTCTCCGTACTTCTTCGATAACCAAAACAAGCTCTTTGATTATTTCTCTTATCGATTAGACAACCCTATGACAAGCTCTTAGGATTTAATCTATCAATAGCATTAAAAAACTAGAGAGACTACCAATTCATGCCAGTAGATTATAAAATAACCTATTTAAACAAGATCATACATCTCCATAACAAGAATTCGATTATCTATTTTTATAATCAAACATGTTATCGTGTCACCGAGACTAGAACTATCAAACAATTACGGATTTGACGTGCTAGATGACAATATATTAACTTGCTAATTGAGTAGAAGAGCTCTAATTCATACCAATCAACAAAGATAATAATGACAAGACGTTCAGAAGATATATGAATATCAAAAAACAAAGAATAGATTAAATACAAATCAATTAGATCACACAATTCTAGAGAATCAAAACTTCTATGACCCTTTGGCTAGAAAAGTTCTTAGCTACACATGTTCATCATAAAAACGAAAATTAAGAATAAAAACATAACAAGCCTTTGTTCCCGGTTGCCTGCTCTGCCTCCTCCTTTCTTCTTGTCTCCAAGATGATCCAAGATTCAAGATGCCCATAACCCTTAGGGTTAGTTCTATTTATATTGTTAAAGGAATGGCAGGTGATCTTTTGCTAGCAAGATACGAAAATATCTTTCCTTTTTCAAGTAAATTTCGAGAAGGGAATAATCGTCCGCCCTGGCACGCCCTACCATACGGCCGTGGGTCAAACCGTGCCTTCCTCTGTGGGTAATTTACATGTCTTCATCTGTGATCAGTGTCTGCCACAGCTTATACCACGGTCAGATATCAAGCCGTGCCTTCCTCTGTGTATAAATCACATATCATCTTCCGTGCCCAGTGTGTACCACGGCTTCCACCACGGACTAGATCCCAAGCCGTGTCATCCTCTGGTCGATGTTCCACAATTTCTCCTCATTGTTTAGTATATGGCACGGCATTCATCAAGCTTCCACCACGGTTTGCACCACGGCTGCCACTACAGTCTTCCACCACGGCCGTGTCACAAGCCATGTCTCTCTCCTTCTCATGTAGTTGTAGCACGGTTTGCACCATGGCCGTGCCTCAACACGTGCCTCCTTCTAGACAGATACAACGGTCGTGTACTTCAACTGTGCATTTTCCTGTTGATTCAAAACCAAGTACACGGCCGTGTGCTTCATCTACACGCCCATGTACTTTCCTCCGGTGGTGTAAAATCCTTGTCTTTGTTTCCAAGTTGTAGATGACTTCTCTAATTTTATTGAATTAGCACCTTTGACTCCATTTAACTTGATTTATCACCTTTAATAGAATTAAGTACCATTTTCCTTATGATTTCTATAAAATCTATAATAAATTAACACACTTCATACTATAAAGATTGAGTATAAAATGGCTCCTATACAATGGTCCTATGCGCATGATTGATATTGATTTGAGTTCTTCTACGAAGGTGGATGCCAAATTCGTGATTCTAATGCCGATCCAGGGGAAGTCTCGTTTCTCCTTCTCTTTTATTTCCATTTTCTTCCCTTTTTATGTATGTTCAATGTAGACATTGGGGACAATGTCTAAATCTAAGTGTTAGGGGAGGAAACTGAGATATGAAGCATGAAATATAAGTGTTAATAAATCAAAAGTATAAATTTTTCCCCACTTAAGATGTATGTAATGAATTACTAACAATCAAGAATTATTGCTGAGATTTTGCTATATTACTTACTGTGTTGAAAATTCTTGGGAATTTTGCAAATGTTTACTCTCTTACCCTTGTTTTATAAATATTTTGCTGGAATTGCAAGTTAAAATCCAAGTGAAGAGAATTACTTGTTGTTTAAGCAGTTATTTCGAGAATTGAGAGTGAATTAAGATCTCTAGTAGGTTTAGTATGCTCTTTCTTTTGCCATTAATGTGAGTTATGCAATTCTGAGTAAAGGAGTAGAGGATACTTGTAACTTGGTGATTCCTTTTTGCAATTATTGGAACTAAGAACTTTAGGAGTAATTATCTTTGTTAATAATAATAATAAATAATAATAATAATAAAGTTTAGAAGTGGGCCTCATTGACTCGAGTAATTAAGCCTGAGGGGTACCCTCTTGAGGGAATAATATCTATTGACTTGGGTAATGAACTCAGGATCAATGGTTGAAAACTCAGGATCAAAGTGAGCTTTTTGAAAGCTCACTTTTTGATTTGTATTCAATTTTTTTTTTCAAGTTCAAGTACTGAACTTTTGCCTTTCTACCCTTATAGTTATGGTGAGTTCATTAAGTTGACACATCCCTGGCTCATCATCCAAGGGACTAGGTTTTGAAGGGACCCCTACGAAACTCTTCCTCACACTAACATTCAAGATTGGATACACTTAACGCATTTGCCTAATTTATTGGAGTAAAAGTTATGCTTGCTTTTATTTTATTATTCTATTAATACTAATGTGAATAAAGACTCTTTTTATAAAGGATCACTAAGTAAAAAGTTTCTTCTACCTCTTTCACTAGGTGTTAAAATATTTTCAAAGAAACTCAAGAGAGGATATACACACTAAATCCACTAAGAAGTAAACCTGCTTGTTTTTCTACTTAAGGACTCAATTTACTCTCAAATTTTAAAATTAAAAGCTAAATAATAGGTAAGTTCGTTCCTTAAATATTGCACTACATAATTTCAACAAAGTAGTGTAGTAACAAAAGTAGTTGAGTAAGACACAAAATCAAGTTAAATTCACTCTTTTTTTTGTATAATCTTTGATTGATGGAAAATTTTGAATCTTTTTTTTGGCCTAAAAGTTTCCAAATAACACTTAAGGACAAAATATGAGTTCAAAGTACAGGTAATAAGGGTTGAAATGTCATAAATATGTAGTTAATTCACCAATTCAGGCATTAGCAATTCTTACTCAGCTTTCCTATTATCCCTTTCCACACACTTAAAATGAACAGTATCCTCACTGTTTCTAGTTTAGCATCATTACAAGAGAATAAAAGATAATGAATTTAAAAGCAAAAGGAAACCTGGTACTTCCTAGTGTTTTGAAAAGGACTGGTGCTATTGGGGTTCTAACCAGTATAGCAATAGAGAGAGTTAGCAAAAAACATCTACCTTGGCTGCATAAGAACATAGAAAAACAAAGAAAAAGCAAAAAAACAAAACCTAACCATAGCATTAATGAGAAAAAAAATCAAGAGTTTACCCAATAAGTGGGTGCTCAAAAAGTACATATTAGTAGTAATCAAATGAAAATAGGAAAAATAAAAGAAAAGAGAGTCAACAAAGACTAGCTCTCTTGCTCTGAGCTGATGTAGCCTTCATCTTCATCTTTTGATCTCCCCTCTTAGTGTTAAGCATGGGCTGCTTCCCCTGAAGCGCTTTGTTTATAGTCACTAGCCCAACTTTTGCGATGTTTTAAAGCAGATTCTTTAGATCCCGATAATAGCAACATTTATCAATGTTTCCTTCTTCATTGTAATGCTTGAGAAGATAACCGTTTACTTTAAAAGTACGGTTATCTTTTGCCTTCAACTCAATTACACCATAAGGAAAAACATTAGCAATAATAAATGGTCCAGACCAACGAGATTTCAACTTACCTAGAAATACTTCAATCGAGAGTTGTAAGGAACTTCCTACCTAAGCAAAACTCTCGCCTTAAGATGTTCTTATCGTGCCACCGCTTTTCCCGCTCCTTATATATCCTAGCTTTTTCATATGTTTCTTCTCTCATCTTAGCCATCTAATTTAGCTGGAGCAACCTCTTTTCCCCTGCAGCTTGGAAATCAAAGTTTAAAGTGTTTGTTGGCCAAAATGTGCCTTATCCTCTGCTTTTTGGTGGTGACATGATTTATAAAAAAATAATCTTGTATGGGGACATGCCTAAAAAGGGTTTTTAAAAGTTTTTCTATAAGCCCACAATGCATCAAGTTTTAAAGACCAATTTTTCCTAGATGCATTGATAATTTTCTCTAAGATACACTTTATTTCCTTATTGGAAACCTCAACCCGTTTCCCCAAGTTTGTGGGATAAAGGGGTTTGGGAAAATTTTTTGAGGGAAATCCTTTTTTTAAAAATAATTTTTCAAACTTCCTATTGCCAAAAAAAAGCGTTCCCCCATCACTTATGATAGTTTTTGGTACCCCAAAAAATTTTAAAAAATGTTCTTTTTCAAAAATCTAATTACAACTTTGTTTTCTTTTTTTTTAAAAAAGCAACGCTTCTACCCATTTTTAAACATTTTCAATGCCACAAGAAAGTATTTTTTTGAAAAGATGAGGGGAAAAAGGGCCCCTAAAGTCTATTCCCCCCCACATCAGAAAGCCTTTTAATTTCAAGAATGTTATTCTGTGGGAATTCATGTCTTTCCCAGAAATATTGCTAGTCCTTTTACATTGAGCACAAGTTATAATGTAATTTCCCGGCAATTATTAAATAGTTTAGGCCAATAAAAAACCACAAGTTAAAATCTTAGTTGTAGGGTTTTTTCCCACCAAAGTGGCCTCCTACTTCCCCAGAAAGACAATGTTGTATTATGCTAAGCTATTCGGGCTTAGATACACAAATCTAATTATTTTGGGTTTGTGCAAAATTTAAACAGATATGTTTATCCCAAAAATAATATTAAAATCATGTAAAAAAAAATTTTTTTTCTATTGATATGACAAACCCTATGGTGTGATTTTTCTGACTAGGTAATTGACTATATCGACATACTAAGGGAATCCCCAGGATCTACCCACATGAAAACCCTTCATCATGGAATTTTCATTATGGGTAGATCAAACAATCAGAATCCAATTGGGATAAAAGATCAGCCACTACAATTTTTTTGTTCCCTTTTTATCTTTAAAATTTTTATGCCCAAAATTTTTGTAGTAGTAAAATCCAGTGAATTAACCTAGGTTTAGCTCGCTTTGAAAAAACACTTAAGAGCAGCATGGTCTATGTATACTATGATCTTAGAACCTATTAAATAAAGGGCCCAAAAATTATCATTTGGAAAAAATCTGAAAAAATGTAATCTGCCCCACAGTTTTTTTTGCTCTGATTTTGTGAAAGGAAGAGGGAAAAGGTTTATGGGTGCATCGTTTAATTTCTTATAATCTATAAAACTCTCCCCCCCAGTTAAATAAGTAGGGTTTAATTTATTGCCTATTTATTAACAGTCAAATCACCCTTTTTTTGGCATACTTTAATAGGATAACCCTTTTTAAAACAAAGATAGGGTAGATAATAACTGCTTCAGTAGTTTTAAAAATATTCCCTTTTTTACTACCCCCCCGGAGTTTTGGTTAAGTCTTCTTTGTGGGGGTATTTTGGTTTGCATTGCTTCTAAAGTGTCTTGTGAGTGAAATCAGAGGATCAATACCTTTGATATTGCAATGGTCCACCCTATTGCCTCTTATGTTCTCTTGCAGCCTGGGGAGTATTCCCCCAAAGATCTGTCAAGAAGAAAAAATGATTTTTGGGGCAAAATTCATCCACCCCAAAAGAAAAAAATTTTTAAATGTTAGGCAAAGGTTTAAGTTTAGCATTAGGGTTTGCTAAAGTGGCTTTGGTTTTGGTTTCATTGTTCCCCAGCTCCATATATGGGCCCTTGATTATCGACACTTATTCCACTTTCTTTTTAAGATCATATCCTCCAATATCTAAAATCTCTCAAAAATTTATTCCCTTGTATCCATACCTTCATCATCATACTCCAAACTCCCAAAACTTCAAAATTGTTCCATTGTATCCATACCTATTATTCCTTTATAGATCTAGGGAAGCTTTATAATTATATAATGGATAGCAAGATTTACAATCATCAAATTTCCTTGTGGCATAAAATTTTAAAAATTATCTAGTCTCCAAAATCTTAAAGTAAGCTTTCCCCACTTAATCTTTAAAAGCTTTACCCGGTGCAAGGAACAGTCTGCCAAGATCATGGGCCCTCTCTTTCCTTTCCATTTCCAAAATTGAAAATCAACTGAAATATAAATTTTTCTAGTTTACGAAAACTTTCAACTATTCCCCTTGGATATTTGATGCTATGTCGCAAATTTCAAGGGGAAAGAGTTTCCTTTTCACTCTTAATTCGGGTTTTCCCAAAAGTGTAAAGGCATAAATTTTATTGACCATAATCAATAAAGGGCTTTTTTAAAATGAAGATTTCCTATGAAAAGGGCAATGAAACTCCCTTGATTCTTTTTTTCATCGGTGGTTTTGACATGTCCTTTGTAGGATCATGAACATTTCGAAAAGCATCATTAGTCACTCCCATCAATTTTTCTCTTTTTGGAAAGCAAATCCTTAATAAATCTAGCAATAAAGCCTTTGTTAGAGGTTTTGCAAAGGAAATGTTAATTTGCAGTTTTTTAAAAAACCTCCAGGAACTTCAAAATTTGGGGTATTGCTGTTGTTGTTTCAGTCTCGTGGAAAGGGGATGGGAAAGGAACATTTTGGTTTTACCTTTAGGTTTCTATTTAGTTCCTCCCCCTCTGGTTTCATTTTGTTCTTCTTTGAACTTCCTTTTGGTTTTGAACTTTCCCTTTAATATTTCTAGTTCCTTACCTTTTTCGCATTATAGCATTGACACTTAGGATTTTCCCCAGTGTTTCTTTGTAGAGGCCTTTATGGTCTATTTTCAATTGTGAGAAAATTTTCTATTAATTCTTTAAATTTCAAATGTGGGTTGTTTTTCCATAACTGGTGTCAAACTTTTACATATAGCTCAAAAATGAGCTCTTCTTCTAGGTTTATTTTGCTAAGGTAAAACATTTTTTGCATGTCCTAGTCCTTGCTTCTGGAATCCACGTAGTAGTTTAAAAGCTTTTTTTCTTCCCCCCCTGAGAAATTTGGATGATTATGCCACCCCCGATTGTAAGTGTTTGAAAAGGCCTTGATTCCCCCTATAAAAATTGTTGCTAGTTTACTTGTCTCCATTAGATGAATTTTATGAATTTTTAACTAGGCATCAAGGTGAATGTGGTCCGAAAATAATCACAAAGCAACTTGATTAGTATTAAAAAAATTGGCTGAAAAAGGTTTACTTTTCCTTGGGAGTAGAGATGCAATTTGAGTTGAATTGTGTCCATGTCACTAATTGTGCTCTTTTAATTTTCCTCTCATTTTTCCCAATTATATGAAAAAAGCATTCTTTATCAAAGACTGTTCATCATGTTTACCCCTTAATGTCCCTTCAGATGCAACATGTATAAAGTCTCAATGCCTATTAAGCTAACATAAAAAATCTAATCAAGAGATTTCTGCAATCTATGGGGGGCATTTTCCGTTCCCTCTTTAAATCTCTCTTACCCTCATTAGTGTTTCACCACTAAATAGGTAAAATTTGGTGATGTTGTTTCTTAATTCACAGCCCTAGATGGGGGGGAAAAAAACTTAGATGAGAGTCAGCCTAAGCGGTGATAGACTCTTGTGGTAGTGAATTGAACCAGCTCTAATTTATCCCTTAATAAAAAGGGAAAAAAAAGTTGTAATCTGAGCCATTAGGCAGGCATTATTAATTTCCTCTGTTACAAAAAGTAGAAATTCTACAATATGCTATCGGGACTTCTTTTAGATTCTCCAATGATTTGCTTGAACCATTTGAATGAGGTTGGTTTTAAAATTAAAAAATTTTTGGGCCCTAATAATAGGTCCCCAAATTGAAAAACCCTATAACATTTGTTTTGTATAGTCTGAAGGCATTGAAGCCTTAAATCTAATAGTTGTTTGTTATTGTCCGCCATCTCAATACTTTCTTCTTCCCTTTTTTTCTTCCCTAAATTGGTGAAAAGTAGTTCTATCCAAGTTTTAATGGTAGAAATTCATTTTTACCTTGTGCTAAATTCCCTATAAAGAAAATAAAAGACAAACATCAACATGAAAAAGCACCAAAATTTAAATAATAAAATAAGGTGGTCTAATATTAATTTAAACCCCCGGGTTTTACGGTACCAAAAACTTGATCGCTTCAATATATTTTTTATAAAGTGAATTTATAGCAAATGTACTAGGAGATCAAGTAATATTTCCAAAGTAGGTGTCGATTCGAGGATTAATTAATTCCCGCCCTTATCAGTTCTTTTGTTTTTTAGGTAATTTTAATTGAGAAAAGTAACTAATCAATTCTTTTAAATTTAAATTTAACCTAGATTAGCACTAAGAAAAAGAGAAAAAATTATTTTAAAAATATTCAATGAGAGTGGGAAAAAAAAATCCCCCCAGTTCACAAACCTTAAAAATTAAAATTTATTGTCTCGCTAAACAAAAATTTAAATTAAAAAATTTCCTAATTCTTTATTCAACTATAAATCTTTTAATTCTATGTTGACTAAATTTAACTTTAAATTTTTCCCAATTTCCCTTTGTAAGAATTTAAGTGAAATATTTCACTAATTCCAAGAAAAAATTTTAATTAGATAAAAAAAATATTGTTCAATAAATTTTTATTCAATCCAATAAAAAATCCAATTGAACCTTAATTTTCCCCTTTCCCAAGTCCTTAAATTTCTATAAACCCAAATTTAAGCAAGAAATAAAAATATGTAGTATAGGATTTACAAAATTTGGGTTTTCTACACACCCAAAATCTTATAAGATAACTACAAACTCATTTAATAATTCTAAGGTTTCTCAGCTTCCCATTACGAAAATTTAAAATATCATGGGAAATTTAAAAAAACATCAAAATCCCAAGAGTCATTGTAATAGAATTCTAACTGGGGTTGAAAGAAAGCTTAAAAATAAAGACAAAAAAAAAGAAGAAAAAGAAAAAAAAAGACAAGAAAACGTGATCAAAAGAAAAAACAAAAAAAAAAAAAATTCGGATAAAAAAAAAAAATTTACTAACCGTAGATTTGTTTTGGGGTTCAAAACGGAAAGGAAATGTAGTTTGGGTTAGTTCCAAGAGAATTAAAAGAAGAGGAATTGGCGATTATATCATCGTTATTTGGGGAAATAAAACAAGTGACTGTGTGATATCATCTTTTGAGCGAAACACGAAAGGGGAAATGTATCGTGAGGTTTAATTTTATATATATTTGTGTTAGTACTAATCTTTTCTGCAGGAACATTCGAGACAACTTTCCCTCCTAAGGTGAAAAAAGGGAAGGTTTGATGCAAAGGTTAGTAATTGAGGCTTTGAGGGGAGGATGAAAAAGGTTTTTCCAAGAGGGAATGGAACAAATTCATGAGACGGTAGAGCAAAGACTAGAGCAACCCAAAAAAGTTTTCCCAAGGGCGTAAGAAGGAGAGCCCTTTCTGGGAGAGTCCCCGGGGGGTGGAGATGAAATGTCAGATGATGATTTTTAAATGACCCCTTCTTCGGGAGTTATAGAGGTTATAGTGGTGGGAATAGAGGAACAAGGGTTTGGGGAAGTTTTGAGGAGATAGGAAAAGAGAGGACGATAAATTTGAGTACATAAAGATAAAATTTCCTCCTTTCCAAGGGAAGAATGATCCGGGCATTTTAGAGGGGGAGAAGAAGGTAGAGATGGTTTTGATTGT
>JBBMOL010004212.1:0-11495 GCA_037954665.1 Laguncularia racemosa | reverse complement strand
TGCTATTTTCTTTATTAGGTGACATTGATTTCGAGAGCTACCACTGGATTAGTATAGCTAGTAGTGACATGGCTGAGTGAATCCTAGAATGACTATTATGCTTGTTTTGTGTTTGTAATTTAGTGCATTGATATATATGTATATAATTGATGCTCATGATATTAGATATATGGCTGGGGATGATGGGAATCAAATCACAACTGTTACAACATTGTTCAAACGTGGGAATCAAGTCATAAAAGTCAGGGTGGACACCTATAGGCCGGCTTAAAAGGTCGACAACTTACCTCTTTAGATCGGCCTCAAGGCCAGCGGTGTAGGAGATATGCCGGCCATCTAGGCCAATAGTGTAGCCACTTAAGGTGGCCCTCAAGGCTAGTGACTTTTCTTCTTAAGTTATCCTTTAAGGCCAATAGCCTATCTACTTAAGCCGGTCACATAGGCCAGCGACCTAAATGCTAAAGCTGGCAGCGTACATGTTCTAAGCTAGTGGTGTATATTGTTAAAGTTAGCGGCTTTTCATTTTAAGGGCAACTGCTTTCGTGAGTCGGTTTGTTTCAACTTTTTCTTATATTTTATATTTGTTTTGGACACTCAAAATGACAAATGAGTGAACTTTGAAATACAACTCTTTGAGTTTTTCCTCTCAACTCTTATTAATCTTTGATTATGGCGAGTGATGGCATCAAAATCATTGTGTGTTATATCAACCATTCCATGCTAGGGTTGATCCTTTGTTAGTGTGTAACATTTGGTATGGGCTTAGACACTATTTGTTCTTGTATTTAATTATAGGTTTGAATATTATGTTTGTTGAAATCAGGACTGCAATTATTGTATTCTAAATTGGGAAGTTAGCTCATCATCTTTTGGTATCAGAGCTTAAATTGAGATTAGGGAATTGTGTCAATTGGAATTCCTTTGAGAAATTAGGGTTTTGATATTGTGAAATCATGTTGCGGTTGGTTGTTATTGAATTGAGATTGTATGTGGACTATAAAATTAGATTGTGTTGTTACCGTACAATTCAATTTGGGTTTGTTTATGGAATCTATATCAATTGAAAATTAGGGTTTCTTCATTGCTGTTGTTGTAGGTTGCTTGACTATAAATTGAGATTGGGCAGAGATTGATTATAGAATCATGGTTATTATTGTTGTTGAGTATCCTTGTTGTATTATTATTGTGTTGGGTTTTGAAGTTAAGGATTAAACGAAGGTGGTAATTGGGATTATGTTGATTGGGGTTTGTGTACTGTGTAATTGTGATTTGGAATTCTAGTGTTGAAACTATAAGTCAATGAAGATGTCGAATGATAGTGTTAATGGGGAATTTGGGAATGCAGTTAACAGCTAGGTAGGAGGAGGAGTACAGGGTCATCGTGCTGTAGGTGGAAGAAGAATAGTAGAAGAGCAGTTGTAGGACCTAACTACCATTGTTGCTAATCTAGTAACACGGGTCAATTAGATGACCTTACCCTAATAGCTTATGGCAAATCCATAGGCACCCTTTAGGATAGCCCTTAATGCTATGGGTAAAGAAGGAGCGGTAGGAGGAAACAGGGGTAGATAGGTTAGAAGATAGTATCATGCTTACAAAGAGGAAAGGGATGACAACTTTGGGGATGAACTTTATCTTAACCATGAGTTCAAACCGCCTAAGGGTCAAGAGTATGTAAAATTGTAGATGCCTTCATTTGCTAGAAAGGGGCCTGTAGAGGATTACCTTGATTGAGAGGATAAAGTAGAAGGACTCTTCGAGTGCTATGAGATTAATGATCATACGCAAGTTCATCTAGTAGTGGTTGAATTTACAAGTTATGTTACCTTATGGTAGAAGAACCTTGTGGCTAAAAGGAGGAGAGATGGTGATGCTGAGATTCATACTTAGTGGGAAATGAAAAGGGTACTGAGAAAAAGGTTTATATTAGAATATTGCAAGTAGGAGTTATTCATACATCTCCAGACATTGAGATAGGGAAGTAAAACTGACAATGAGTATCTTCAAAAGTTTGAGACACTAAAGATCCGATATAGGGCAGTGGAACCTCCTAAACAGACCATGGCGCGATTTGTGTCTGGGTTGAAATATGAGATTACATGTACTATCAAGTTGCAGAGGTATGACACTCTTGATGAGGCCATCTAGTTAGCTTTGAAAATTGAGAGACAGAGACGCTCCAATCTATACAGAGCATCAAGTAACAGATATAGATCCACTACTCAGTTATATGGATTAGATAATTAGCTGGTTATAAAGGGAGAAATTGATAGAGCTATGGAATCAAATGCAACTGTTACCGATAGGGAGAGGGATAGTTCTTTAAAAGGCACAAGCGGTTGCTGGGGTTAATATCAGACAAATAGTGCAGGGGTCATTAGGTGGAAAGATTCGTCAAACCCAATGCTTCAAATTTATGGGCTTTAGACACATGGCTGCTTAGTGTCCCAACAAATGGGTGATGACTGCTATGGATGGGGAAAATTAGGATGGCAAGAAAGATGTACTTAAGCTTACAAATTTATCAACAGTGCTAAAGGAATATTGTGAGGATCCAGATGCTAAGGTACACGAGGATAAGGGCAATGATCAATATCTAGCTATTAATGTACGACATAGGGTAATGACTACAACTCCAAATGTTAAGGACGTATAGAGGGAAAACCTATTCCATATTCCTTGCAAGGTCCAAGGTAATCTCTATGTCACCAATGTTATAGCTGCTGCATTAGTAAATAGATTGTAACTAGTCACTACACCTCACCCTAAGCCCTATAAATTACACTGGTTGAGTAAGCAAGACAATCTTCATGTCACTTAAAGGGCTAAGCTTCCAATCAACATAGGGAAAAGGTACTAGGATGTAGTTGATTGCAATGTTCTCCGTATGTGTGCATCACATATATTACTAGGTAGACCTTGGTTATTTGACAGGACAGTGTCACATGATGGGTTTATAAACACCTATGTATTTCAAAAGGATGGTAAATGGGTTATTTTAAATCCTATGTCACCAATTGAGGTGCATGAAGCCCAAGAGCAGATCAACAAAACCACCAACAAGAAGTCTTTGATAGTAAAGAAGAAGGGGCTAGGAGATGACCTGAATAGAGTGAATTAGATACAAGTAATTCAAAAACCTTTAGGGCAACCATGACTTTAGGACAACAGACAATTACAAATTAAAATTTTCAGTTCAGGGGATTATTAGAAATGCGCAATAAAAAAAGAGGAACCATCAGCTTCGAGGACAAATCTTCCATAGGTCTAAGGACATGATGGGAATCAAATCACGGCTCTTACAACATTGTTCAAACGTGGGAATCAAGTCATAAAAGCTGGAGTGAACATAGGCTAGCTACTTACCTCTTTAGACCAACCTCAAGGCCGATGGTATGGGAGATAAGTCGGCTATCTAAGCTAATGGCATAGCTACTTAAGTTAGCCTTTAACGTAGGCAATGTTTCTTCTTAAGTAGGCCTTCAAGGCTAGCGGCCTATCTACTTAAGCTCGCCACATAGGTTTGCAGCCTAAATGCCAAAGCCAATGGTGTACATGTTCTAAGTCGACAGTATATATTGTTAAAGCCGACGACTTTTCATTTTAAGGCTGATCGCTTTCTTGAGTCAATTTGTTTCGAATTTTCCTTATATTTTATATTTGTTTTGGACACTTGAAAGGATAGATGATTAAACTTTGAAATATAACTCTTCTCAATCTTTGATTGTAGCTAGTGATGGCGTCGGAATCGTTGTGTTGTTGTATTAAACATTCCATGTTAGGGATGATCCTTTGCTAGTGCGTAACATCTAGTAAGGGCTTAGACACTATTTGTTCTTGTATTTGATTATAGGTTTAAATATTGTGTTTGTTGAAATCGGGATTGCGATCATTGTATTCTAAATTAGGAAGTTGGTACATCAAGGGATTAAGAAATCTACTTTTGTATAATTGATATGATTATTGTTGCTAATTTACCTTAAGTCATATTTGCCTAATTGATATTTGGTTTCCCTTGCATTTAGATTGAGAATAGTAAGAGTGTTTACGATAATTTAGTTGGTTGCCTAATACATGAATCTAACAATATTCAACTTTAATAAAATGGATCGTGTATTACATGATGCATTGTATATTCCTGTATGTAAGAAGGTCATTGACATCATGCGGTGATATAGAGAGGTTGCATGAAGGTGTACTTCATGCGCAACCTCAACTCAACCTTTGAAAAACTACATGAAACTAAGAATTGTCACCCTTTAATTTAGACTGAATCCATAGATTCATTGCTTAAGGGTAGATGAGCTTGCAAGCCACTTATGACCACACCTCACATAGGTATATATGTATATATATATTTAAGTTGATTTTAATATAGCATAAATATATAGACTTTTGTGACTATCTCAAAAGAGAAAGCTCGAGGCATTGGAACCTAAAGTCGATGTATGGTTCGTGATTTCCTAACTTAGGTAATGGAGAGTGACAAATCCAAGTTATATGTGATTTCCAGATAATTGTGTATACTATTGCACTCATATGCATGATCATGCATTTGTATGTTCATTAAATAACTTGTGTGTAATTGCTTGTTAGTGTAGCCTGAGGGTTTTGTCACTAAGGTATCACAGCTTACACTCTCATAGTGTTTCGTTGTTGTAGGTGCCTATCTGGCTTGAGCCTTGTAGTTGCATTCCAAAGGTCATTATAGGACATAATGGGAGGTGTGAAGTATGAGGAATGAGCAAAGTGATTACCATTAGATATATATATATAGACTTGAATTTATGTCTTAGTTGAACTTATGTTATAGTGAAGACTTAAAATACTTCAATAGTTATTATCTATTGAATGGTAGTAGTACCTCATGGATATTCGATGGAACCTTGGTTTCTTAATGCTGTGATGCTCACCATGCTATATTTAATTATTTTGTCTCTATATTACTTAGAAATGCTAAATCTTGTTTAGGTTATTAGATGTGAGTACACCATGTATATGGTAAGGAAAATGCCTAAATAACAGAGAGGTTATTCTCAAGTTTTCATATAGTATATTGTGGAATGTTACATCTAAGTTACCCCTTGGGTTGTGATAATTACAGGAGTTTTGTGGAAGGGTTTTCCAAGTTAGCAACTCCTCTAACTTAATTGACTCAAAAGGGAGCGAAATTTGAATAGAATAATAAATGTGAAAGAAGCTTCTTGACATTGAAGGAGAGGTTTGTATCAAAACTTAGTTTAGCAATATCTTTTAGTAGTGAGGAGTTTTTTATTTCTAGTTGTGCTTCTATACAAGGGTTAGGATGTGTACTAATGCAAAATGTGAGGGTTATAGCATATACCTCCTATTAGTTAAAGCCTTATGAAAGGAATTATGCTATACATGACCTGGAGTTAGTAGCTATGGGGCTTACATTTAAATTATGGAGATATTATTTGTATGGAGAAAAGTGCAAGATATTTACTTATCACAAAAGTGTCAAATATATTTTTATGTAAGGGGAATTAAATTTGAGACAGAGATAGTGGTTAGAACTAATAGAGCACTATGTAGTTGTTAATGAACTTAGTAAAAGAGATAAGATAATTTAGCAATGTTAATTACTTCTCAACTGTATCTATTAGAAGACACACATAGGTTAAATTTGGAAATTATGGCTCAAGAGGTTAAAGCGAGATTAGCCGCTTTACGTATCTTACCTACTCTAATAGATATGATAAAAGTTGCATAAGTTAATAATGCTAAAATTCAAGAAATTAAGAAATGGATTGAAGAGGACAAAACAATGGAATTTAGTGTAGATGTAGAAGGAGTATTAAGCTTTGGTCATAGATTGCATGTTCTAGGTAAATTTAGTGTAAAGAATGAACTTCTAAAAGAGGCACATTATTCTAGATACTCCATCTATCTTAGAAGCACTAAATTGTATGAAAATATGATATGCCACTATTAGTGAAAGAATATGAAACAATAGATTGTGATGTGTCCAAATGTTTAATTTGTCAACAAATTAAAATCGAGCACAAAAGACCTACTGGTGCGTTATAGCCCTTACCAATATTAGAGTGGAAGTGGGAGCATGTATCTATGGACTTTGTGATAGGGTTACCCAAAGTTGTGACTAAGTTAGACATAATATAGGTAATTGTGGATAGGCTTACTAAATTTGCTCATTTTATACCTATAAATATAGGGTATAAACTTGGCAAATTGGCTCAATTGTATATCAAAGAAATTATAAGGTTACATCAAGTTCTAGTACCTATAATTTTTAATGGGGACATAAGGTTTGTTAGGATGTTTTGGAAACACATACACAAGGTGCTAGGAACTAAGTTACAATTTAGTGCAACTTTCCTCCATAGATAGATAGTTATTTAGATTGAATTATCCAAATAATGGAAAATATGTTGAGAGCTTATGCATTAGATTTTGGTAGAAATTAGGATGAGCACCTACCTTTAGTAAAGTTTGCCTACAGTTTCAAATGGCACCTAATGGAGCATCATATGGAAGATAGTGTCGATTGCTACTACATAGGGATCAAGTAGGTGAGGGATAAGTATTGAGGCCCAATTTGATACAAGATATAGTGGATAAGGTCAAATTAATCAAGTAGAGGATGTAGCTGGCTCAAAGCCATCAAAAGTCTTATATAGACAAAAGACGATGGCCTTTAGAGTTTAAGATGAGAGATCATGTTTTGCTAAGGATATTACTTACTAAAGGAGTGGTAAGATTCGAGTTAAGAGGCCTAGGTATGTAAGGCCATTTAAAATCTTAGAAAAGATTAGAGTTGCAGCATACAAGTTGGAGCTACTACCAAATCTAGCTAGTGTGCGTGATGTATTTCATGTTTCCATGTTAAGGAAATTTATACCAATTCCAGATCAAGTAACTACCTTAGAAACTTTAGAGGTGTGACTAAACCTCGCTGCAATAAAGAGGCTACTAAGATTGTGGACACTAAGGAACAAATCTTGAGCAGATGAATAATCAAGTATATTAAACTTTAGTGGAGTGATTAATCTAAAAGAGAAGTAATGTGGGAGTTGGAAGACGAAATGAAAAGGAGATAACGAGAACTTTTCCATAGTCTCAGTAACTTTTGAGGATGAAAGTTCTTTTAAGGGAAGGAAGATGTAATAGTCAAGAAAAATGAAATAAAATTAGATAAATAAATAAATTTAAAGTACAACGACATAATTGTCTTTTTCATCTCCTAGTCACTAACTGATGTATCATTAAAAGATATGTTTATTCCTCCCTTCTATTTCCTTTCCATTTCCTTACATTCTAATCATCCCTCTCCAAAAACAGTTTGCCATCATAAATTAACATAAGAAGAAGTGGGAGTTGAGGAGATAGGAGCTTCTTAAAATTTAGAATGCGCATATTGTTGGATATTCGATTAAAGAAAGCCAATTTGGTTAGAGTTAGGAGTTACAAGGTTTTACGAATTTGATAATAGAAGTTTTTATGTTGGATAATGGTTTTGAATGTTGGTATAACGTCATTGCTATTGGATCTTGGAAATTTTCAAGAATTTCAAGAAAAAAATGGGAGTTGATTTTGTAGTGAGTCACTCAATATTTTCTTTAGGTGATAACTTGAAGTTTAACCGAATGAGATGAGGAAATTGATTGAAATTGTAGTATACATGAGGAATTCTTTAATCAAAGTGATATGAGATTATGGTTACGATGAGAATTGCAAATTTAGATTAAAAGGGAGAAGTTTCTACAAACGTTTTATAGAGTTCTAGTATTTCATAGGCCCAACATGGTTGTGTTATGCCTATGTTCTTCATGCTCAAGGTTGATAAGGGATAGTATACACTCGTGTTTAATAAAAAATGAATATCGAAAAGGTTTATAGAGAGGTTCACAAGCATGAAACTTACCTTTATTAGAACTATGTTTTTTTAAAGTTGTGTTTTTTAACAAATTTGGATCCCTAACCTTTTCTAATCCATTTAAAAACCTAAAAATGTATTAGTTTAGTTGATATATAACCCTTAAGCATATGTGTTCATGACTTTAGATAGGTTTGGAGTTTATGAGATAAGGAGATTGTGAAGGAATCACTTCTTCAGGTATGCATATACTATGTTTGTTGAATGTGTGTGTCAAGCTAGGACTAAAAATGAGGTTAAAGTATACTTAGAAAACAGATGTTTGATGCTTGTATATAGCTGGGCCCAAGGGACCAAGAGAACCGGTGGTCTCAAAGTAGCACCTCAATAATCAACATGTGACATTGTCCTAAATGGAGTTGTACATTGAAATTGATGGGAATCAACCTTGTAGTTCTAGCTATGGGAAAACTAAATTGGATGCATAAGCCCAGAAATCCACATATGGCCACATTTTATCTAATATTGTTTAATTTTGCACTTTAGCAAGTACATTTATCGGTTTTTACAGGATAGCTAAATAACATGCACTAAGGATCAACTATGGGACATTTTTGGAATCACATCCAACAGTCCACAATTTGTTCAATTGAAGTGATGAACGGGCCACTTGAAGACCATTTGTATTTGTAATTTATTGCTTTTTGGGGAAATAGCCACTTTATTATATATTTGTGTTTGTTGATTTTAGAACCGGCTACTTAAGTAGCATCTTTGTAAATTTTGTGTTATTTTTACCCTAATAGGAGCAAATATAAATACTTACTAATTAGGTTTTTGAGGGAACTTTTGACATTTTTGAAATATACACATTCTTTGCCATGAGGTTTTGTCCTTACATGCAAAAGATCTCTTTCAATTTCCAAGTGAAATTGTAGTGAGACCAACTTGAGTAGATTGTGAGTAATATCAACCTTCCTCTTGTTGTTTTTCAAATTGTGTTTAGTGAGTAATATCTAAGTGCAATTTGTTGGTAACTTGCCCTTATTCATGTGAATTAGGGTTCTTCATTTCCATATTTGAATCATTTCAAATTGAGTGCAATTCTAGTTCATTTCCATTGTTTTCCATGATATTTATACAATTGCTTGTTTTTTACATCAATTTAGTATTAATTTGTGAATTTAGGGATCATTTGTGAAGTTAGTGATAACGCCATTTGTTGTTGGATTTTTTTGTTCACGCCACTTGTTGATGTGTTAGCTATCTAATTAGTAAGGGCACACAATAATTTTTGGTATTAGGGCAAAGGTTGTAGAGTAAGGTTTGTGTGAACTCCAATTTAAATAAGGTTCTTGAATTTTAATTCTTGATCCAAATTTGTGAAGGGGAATTGAAGAGTTAATTGTGAATTTTGTTGTGTTATATTATTTGTTGTTAAAAGTGGAAGTGGAGACCTTGTAGTAATCCTTGTGATCTTGATCTTGCCATGAGAAAAAGGGGAAAAAAGGAAGTGTATTTCCTTGTGTGTGTTTCGGAATTGGAGATACATTTTTTGTGGCAAAAGAGAAGTGAATTTCTTAAATGTTGTTTCGGAATTAAAGGAGTGTGAATTACATTTCCAGTTTTGCTTTTGCATGAAGGGTAGGAAACATTTGGAATTAAAAAACATTCATTAAGTTTGAAGAGTTACTTTTGTAGATTGATTGACTACAATTTGAATATTTTTGAATTGTTTTTACGATTTGTGGAGAAGCTTCATTAAGAGTTGCACTTTTGTTGTCGTGCTATGATTGGAAGAGGGGAAAATGTGCTATACTATGAGTGAGTGTGTGTATGGTGTAGTGAGTTTGTGGGGTGAAGGGTACAACGTGGTGCATTTGTTTATGTTGTGATGAAAGGTTGCTGCACTGTGGATTATAAATGGTGATGTGCCGTGATTGAAGGTTGTTGTAGTGGTTAAATTTGAATTTCAAAAGCAAGCATTAAAGTGTGGAAGTTATTATGTATTGATGCTTGAACACTTTGCTTAGTTGGAATCATTAACTTACTATTGGAGAAGTGTTTATTATTGCTTCTACTTGTTGTTACCGTAATTGAAGTGTGGAAGTGTATGTGAAGCCTAAGTGGAGTTTTTTTTTTTCTTTGTAGTGAATTGTTATGTAGCATTGAAGTGTGGTTATAGTAAAGGGGGTGTACTACATTGCTTTGATTATCTTTGTAAATTCGACAAATCAATTCCATAATTATGTCGAATGATAGTGTGAATGGGGGAATTGGCAATGAGGCAATAGCCAAGTTGGTGGCAGATAGGGTCATTGAATTGCAAGTGGAAGAACTTTGGAGGAACAACTTTAGGACCTTACCATCATTGTTGCTACATTAAACAATAAGGATAGATGGGATGACGATGCCATAACCACCAGTGGCAAATCCTTAAGCACCACCACCTAGAGTAGCTCATAAAAATGTTCAAAGGGAGGGAATAGTTGGAGGAAATATGGGAAAAAGAGTGGAAGGAGATTATCACGCTCTTAGGGAGGAAAGTTGAGGATTAAAGCATGTGAAACTAAAAATGCGTTCATTTGATGGCAGGGCTCAATAGATGATTACCTAGATTAGGAAGACAAAGTTGAGGGACTTTTTGAGTGTTATGAAATTGATGATAACACCAGGGTTCATTTTGGCAATTATGGAGTTCATAGGTTATGCCACCTTGTGGTGGAAGAATCTAGTGATCAGCTGGCGAAGGGGAAGAGAGGCTGAAATACATACTTAGAGGGACATGAAACGGGTTCTAAGGAAAAGGTTCACTCTTGAGCATTATAGGCAGGAACTGTTTATGTATCTCCAAACCTGAGTCGTGGAGGCAAAATAGTGGATGACTACGTACAAGAGTTTGAGATGCTAATGATCAGATGTGGATTAGTCCCAGCCTCCGAGCAAACCCTAACATGCTTTGTGTCTGGGTTGAAATACGAGATTACTTGTGTTGTTGAGCTACAAAGGTATAGTACACTTGATGAGGCATATAGTTAGCCTTGAAAGTGGAAAAGGGAGAGGTGATCCAATCCATTTCGGGCCACTAGTAACAGGTATAGTACTACTACTAAACTTATGGGGACCAAAGGGAGTAGGTGAACGTGCTAAGGCTATAGACAGAGTTAACCCAGGACGAAAAAAAAGAAAAAATTTTTAGGGAAAAGGGAAAGAGGGAGTTTGACCAATTTTAGGCAGACAGACCGGGGGCAACTAGTGGAAAAAGCCCAATTAAATGTTTCAAATGCATGGGATTTGGACATATGGTGCATAGTGTCCTAATAAAAAGGGGGATGATGTTATATTGGGAAAAAAAGAAGATGATGAGGGAAAAAACTATTTTACCCACAAATTTATCAGGCCTTTAGGGGTATTATGATGATAAATCTAAGAACATGAGGACAAAAAGGGTGAAAATTACTTTCCTATTTAAAGTGTTACCAAGTTATGACCTTTTCTCCAAATGCTAGGGACATACAAAGGGGGGAACTTGTTACAACCTACGGATTCAAGGAAAACCCATGTGTGCTTTTCATTGATGGTGGAGTTGCACTAATGTCATATCTGCTGCTCAGTAAGTAGACCATTTTATACTCAA
>JBBMOL010004211.1:0-11499 GCA_037954665.1 Laguncularia racemosa | reverse complement strand
CTTCATCTTTATGCTACTTAATTGATCATCCTCTCTATTCCTATCTCCTCTATCTTCCCAATCCCTAGTTCCTCTATTCCGACCACTATATCCTCTATAACTCCCGACAGAAGGCTCATCAAAGTCATCATCCGACATTTCATCTCTACCCCTCGGTACTCTCCTAGAACGACTCTCCCTCTTTCGCCCTTGGAATACATTTGTGGATTGCTCTAGTCTTTGCTCTACCGTCTCATGAATTTGTTCCATTCCCTCTTGGAACATCCTCTTCATCTCACCCCTTCAACGCCTCAATTACTAACCTAGCATCAAACCTTCCCCTCTCACCTTCAGGAGAATCTTGTCTCGACATTGTCCCTGCAGAACAGATTAGTACTAACACAAATATATATATATATATTTATTAAACCTCACGATACACTCCCTTACGTGTTTCGCTCAAATGATGATATCACACAGTCACTCGTGTATTCTCACAAACAACGATGATATCAACTCGCCAACTTCCTCTTCTCAATTCTCTTGGAACTAACCCGAACTACACCAATTCCCTTCCGTAGAATTCAAAACAACTCTAGGGTTCGTAAATTTTCCTCTATTTTTTTTATCCGAATTTTTTTTTATCTTGCTTTGCTTTGATCACGTTTCTCTTGTCTTTCTTTTCTTTTCTCTTCTTTTTTTTTGTCGTGATTTTTACTTCTTTTTTTTAACAATCGACTAGTAAATACTACACTATCAAAAGACAATAAATATTACGAAATTGAATGCTAACAATGGATATGAACGATTGGAGTTAGGGTCTTGATGTTACCTTCCTCAAACCGAACTTGATGTTTTGACAAACCTAAGCTCTGATACCAAACTGATACGAACCACGCCAACCCGTGACAAAACCCAATACCAATACGTTCGGAATTCGTTGCCTAAGACTCCCAAACACCTAAAGTGGAAACCGCGACTCGTTGTCTATAAGCGAGACAAGAACCTTGGTATAATGTGAAGACGCCACAATCGGGATGAAAGACCGATTGATAAGTCGGGATGAACGCTACGGAAATTAATCCAATAAGTTCTAGTTAGTTCTTGAAGAACCAAGAGAGGTGCCTCTCAAAAGTGTTTAATGTTCAAAGATGTAAATTCTTAGTTGTTCTAAACCCTAGGAGCTTTTATACTAGGGTTACAATTCGTGAAAAACAAGTCCAAAACGACGTAGCTTGGATAAGTTACGTATAACCACGAAAACAGAACAAGCTGGCCGGCAGGGGATACACGGCCGTGTATACGACCGTGTACTTTGGCTGTGTACTTTTCTGTGCATATTCCGGTCACATACACGACCGTGTACTTCTGGTCATGTATCTTTCTGTGGATTTGCTTGTCTCCATACACGGCCGTGCCTTTTAGCCGTGTGTCTAGCCGTGTATGATTCTGTGCAATCTTGGAATTCCTGCACAGCCGTGCCTTGAACATATACGCCCTCTTCAACCCGTGTCCGGTGTGACTTGTATAAAAGCAAGGGTCTTCCCATGGTTGTTCCAATCCGTTCCAACTTCATGATTGCTCCAATCCTTTCCGGCTTCATGGACAACCTTTATCAACCCGTTAAGTGCTTCCTTCAATCGTTTCGCTTGATTTCTTGTGATCGGTCCAGGCGGCACTTCAAGAGGAACCACATTTCTTCTTCCGGCTTGGCTCTCATCATGGATCTCATCACATCACCTTACCCTATATCGCTATTCTTATTCTTTTATAGATTTTATCTAACACCCCTTCAATTCCCAAAGGAGTATTGATAGCCAAGTGATCATCTGTACATTCAATAGTCAATGCACACTCATTTACAAAAAATTCAAACAAATAGGAAATAAAAGCCCCTATATCGAATAGTAAATAGGCATTACAAGCACATACTTGAATCATACCTTCAATTATGTCCATATTTGGTTGGTCTTAGTGTTGCTACTACTGAAGTGTAAACACCCTGATGGGAAACGGTTGTCTAAAGCCTCCTGCCTGTAGCCTACCAACCTACACCATTGCTAAAGGTCTTGTTGCCTATTGAGTTAAGGCTATTTGATTTCTTGCTTACCCTTAAGGATAGTCTACTACCTTGTGTCCCCTTTACTTACACTATAATAGAATACTAGTGAGACTAACCCTATTACACTCTAATGGAAGTCAACATTCAATTCATGTAAAGAACTTTAGTTTCTTTCTTTACTTAAAGGTCATAGTAATAATAGAAATCTGCATTGCTCCCTTCCTATGCGTATGAACCTTGGTCCCTATCATAGGAAGTGTATTCATTTATGCTTGTGACTAAAAAAAAAAAATGATCCCTGAGGGATGAGCTAATGCCTAGTACATATAACTCACAAACATATGTGCATGATTAAGCAAAAGTTAAGTCACATGCATCAATCTCGATATCAACAATCATACAATACATAATACGGTGTTGGGAATTGCCACTATGGGTTCGTAACACCCGATATACCTAGATCATTTCAATGCATGACTCCACTAAAGATAGTGTCATGCAAAGATCATTAAGGTACCCCCTAAGAATTTGCTACTATGGTCCCTTAGGTCAAGCCAAGAAAAACCAACAAGCAACTTAATCTAATCTATTATAAATTATTCCAGTTCCATAACTAGCCTAACAATAACAAGTAATAATAAAGATTACATGTACCTAGAGAAGTGTTCTTATGCATTACTTCTCCTTAACTAACTGCGAAACTACAATATGTCAAAAAGGTAAAGAACTTACTCTTAATGCTAGTCTAGTTATAGTCTAAGTTACTTAATTTTGTTCACTTAATCATTATAGGATTGTTTCTCTTACTCTTTTAGAATATCTAAGGTTATACTAGGTGTTTAGGTTGCATGGAAATTCGATTAAGTAGAAAATAAATTGAGTAAATCAATTCCTTTATGTATACGACCATGCATTAGGTTGTATACATTGGCACAGTTAGGTACACAACCGTGTATTGTGGCCGTATAACTTTTTGTGAACCTTTGTCATTTTAGTATGCCTAGATACACGACCATGTATTTTGCCATGTACCTTTTTGTGAATTTCCATAATTTGACATGCCCAAATGCATGGTGTGTCCTCAATCCATGTACATTTCCATATACACTGCATATTTCTATATGAGTAGGTATATAGGTGTGTACCTAACCGTATACTACACTGTTCCATTTGAATTGTTTTTCCTCTTCTTCAATTCATTCCTCGGCTTAATTTCTATGGTCCTAAGTCTAATTAGATCCTAAATTTTTGCTAATCTATTACATTATATAGATTGATGATCTTATCTAGATCCATGATTTCAACCTTGAAATCACTTGCTTTCATGCTTGTTTGTCTTACTTCTTATTCTGAATTCTAACAACATGTGACATACCTTACATAAATTCACAATTTCATTATCATAAACAAGTATCATGATTATTAAAACCTTTACCCAATGCAAATTGATTAATCTTAGTAAGTTCTAGTTAGGTCGCCTTGAGAGTCTCTTAAAACATCTTTTTGTTTGTTGTTACATAAATGGTGTAAAGGGGAGCACAAGTCAAATGGGTTTATATATCCTGACCATGAAAAGACCAAATTGCCCATGTTTCTTTATAATAATTACTTATTAAACCTTGATTGATATAATAATAATATTTAATAAATATATATATTAAACATGTATTTTACAAACTAACGTGACTTCTCTTAAGTTCTCCTAGGTGTCACCTAACCTAACCCTTAACAGTCTTCTCATACATAACACCCTCACTTCTCTCCACATTAAGCCCTTGAACAACAATCACTAGTACATGAATGCACCCTCTTAAAAAACTATCAATAGAAACACTCTTCTTAGAAAATACAAAGCACAATAGAAAGTTCCCTTATGCTAGCTAATAGAAATATTTCAAAAGCTCAATCCTCACAAACACTTGTTGTTAACAATACTCAACTACATTCGTAACATATGTGATGTTCAAAGCTTTGTAGCTTCCATTAAGAAGTCTTAGTAAGAATTCAATTTCACCTCATACTTTATTGGATGAATGCAATATTTTGATTTATTTATAAATTTGTACATATCTTCTAAATATTATGAACAAAAAGTTGTTTATTTTTTAATAAAATCCAAACATGGCATGAATCTTATACTACAATAGTAAAGTTATTTTGTGAAACAATATTTTTTATTTACATGCCAAAAGCTAAATGAAACAAGGTAAAAAAAATAATCAACTCAATTCCTTCTTTTAAAACATTTCCAAAGTATGTGTCATGCCTTTATTTGTATAGCTACCAATTGATTCTCTTTCCAATTCCAGTTTATTCACTTTCATAAGAAGCTACCCTCATAAAATCTCTCTTTTGATAACAGATTGCATTTTCAAAAAATTCTTAGTAACAATTTGAGTAAACCAAATTTATAAAAAAATAAAAAAAAGGACTTTATCTAATAAGAAATTCCCAAAGCTTTTTACATAAACATATTCATCATTAGTAAACTTAATGCATGTTTTGTTACTATCAAAACTCCCTTGGTAGATCTAACAAGTTGTGCAATAGCGATGAGAGAGGAAGAGAGTGATGCTAAACAAGAAGGGAGAGGAAGAGTGAGAGACTAAAAAGAAAAAAAAAAAGAAAAAGAAAAACTAAGTTTAGCTATCTAGTTACAAGAAAAGGCTATGGATACAATTACTAATTTATACCTATTTTTAAATTATTTTCTAGGTTTTTCATTTTGTCTAATCAAAATGAACATTGTCGTTAAAATTCACCTAGAGTGCTCTAGGTACTTATTCTGCATTTTATCCTCAAAATTTCGATGGTGCTAGGAACACTTAGATTACTTATCCCACAATTCTTTTATCATAAATAGCCTCCCTTCTCTCAATGATTACTCCGCCAACTTTCAACATATCTTGTCATTCAAAGCCTCAATGTCTAATTTCTTTTGTCTATGCTCTTTCACTAAGAACTTGCACAAGGAAGATTCTCTTTACTGCAATATCTTAGATTTTGTCTACAATTATCCTATATAATTCTACTTCTAAAATCTTTCTTCTTTTTTCTAGCTTCATATCCTCATAAATCTAGTATTCTTTTCTCATGCACACTTACTCAAGGTCTTGACACAACCTTATGCATTTCATTTTGTCATCTTCAGCTTAACCTATTTATATGTCTCAAAATATTATCTAGCTCCTAAGATGTTTCAATGACTTAAGTGAGTAATCCCTATTACATTTTATTTAACAATCTTTCATCCCATTTTGCTTTAGTAATCAATTTTCTTCTAGGGTATTCCTAGTTTTATCCTTCGAAGACTAACTCATGTTAATTGTATAGCTTCCATCGTGCAATAATTCTAAGTCATCAAAATACTTAATTTATGTTATCAACAAAGTTAACAAACGTAATAGAACAATCTTTAATGACAATGAGAGTTTCTCTTGATCAAGTATATTATTGGTCCCATCCTTATAATCATCATTCATGCTTTCTATTAAACTACTCTGATTCAAATTTACTAACCTAGCTCTTGGCATCTAGATGAATTTACCTTTAACCTAACTATTTCGTGTACATATATATTTCTCTAGAAGCTTTGTATTGTTCAAATACTTTTGCATAAGATTATCTAAATCCTCTTAGAGCTACTCAAGATTACACCTTGAATTGACATGTCTCATAGCTATAGTGGTATGCCCTCCAATAATTATCCCATGAGATATTATTCTAGTTTCACAAAGATTGTCCCCTTATCTCTTCATTATCAACAACACCAGGTTAATTAAGTATAAGTTAACTTCTTCCCCCAATTTTCACATTGCCATTTCCACAAATTTCCTTAACACCAAGTGATGTGTGCCAGTATATGGTTGACTAATCCAAAATCAAGGAAATAATAATAAAAAAAAACTATCTTTTTAGGTTTTGTTAGTTTAATATGAAAGATGGGATTTTTTATGGGTTTTGTGATTTAATAATGGAATTGAGAGGGTAATGAATGATTCAATAAATTGGATATGGTGAACCTAACCCAGTAAATCAAACTATTGATTAGATTTATGAATTAATGACTCAAAATTCTAGAAATAATTATAAAGTAGTTAAGAGAAAATATAATGCTACACATACCTTAGCTACCCAAAATGCCTTAAGAGTTACACCCCTAGCTTAAATAAAAGTTATGCTAAGAGAAGGATCTTTTGTATAAGGCCCCTAAAAAACCAAAGAAAAATATGTTTTCCTTGGCACCCTAATATGCCTTAGGAGAAGCATCTCCTATTATGGTTCTCAAAAAACCAAAGAAAGATGTGTTTTTCCTAATCTCACACCTATAGATGCATGTGGGCCCTAAACAATAAAATGAACTTTACCCTATCAAAAGCATGATAATTCTCAAAATCAATTAGTTTGTAAATGATAGAGTAGGACTCCAACAAAGGCCATCTTATTCACTTATTGTGCCACAGTGATGGTTTATTATGCAAAGGGTAAGATTTATGATCTCTTTAGATTTAAGCTTCAATATACTTAAAATATAATCTTATAGGTAATCAATCAAATCAATAGACACTTAGTAGGTTAACAATTAATTAATGCAACAAGCAAGAATATTATAATAAATTAGAGTATCTTTTCAATCAAATTTCAAAACAAATCAACCACATACACAACCTATAAACCCCACATGTCACCAACTAATAGATTATATACTAAGTGCAACTACACTATAATCACAAGCAAAATGATAATTATAGATACTCATTGTGCCATGTTGCATCAAATATCTAGTTAATCTTCTAGATATTTAAGAGCTATGTCAAATTCACCTAATAACCATAAATACAGCATAATAAGAAATAAAACTTAGTTCTAACTAATTTTCTTCCAACACTTCCATCTTAAGTTTTAATCTTACAAATATTTTATTATTTAGATCTTTCAATTATACTCCTTATTAGAAAGGTCTTAGTATAGGTCCAAAATGAGTTCCATCCAAATCTATGTTACGATCCAAATGTCATGGAAAAGATCTTATCTAGAATCATGGTCTCACAAGAGATGAATTCTTATGTTTTTAATAGCATGGATTTGTCCACTTGATAATTTTGTTCTATTCGAAAGTTATTTTTATAGGTTTATAATCTCTTATTTAAAAAGGCTTTATTTTATAGAGTTACTTGTGTGATTAAGATGTTTCAATTAAAGTTTATAAAATTTCAAGTGATTAAATGATTCAAGGGAACACACTAACCATTGAACATAATGATAAGAAAGATCTTACTTCTTAAGAAATTGATTTTGATAGATACTTATAAGAAAACCCTAATTGGAATAATCTTAATTAAGATATTACGATTGCAAGATGGATAGAGGTTTACCTTCCGTAAATGGTGATAGGAATCAAAATCTGACAAGACCTATAATTAGGGCAAGAACTAAAGGATTTCGAATCTTGGCAATGAGGACCCATTTTGAGCAAATCGACCCTGGAATTATTCATTTACTAACCTCTTTTATCTTATTCATGTATTATATATTACAACAGGCACACTTATCAAGCTTTACAGGGCGATGGACCAACTTACTAAAACTCAGCTTATGGGTTATCCATGGACCGACCTAAATGGGTGATGAGCTGGGCCAACGAATCCTATGGAAGACCGACATCTTAAAGACCAATTTCTTTTATATATTTTTCATTTGCATGGACTATTTTATGTTGTATTTTTCTTTTGGGACACTTTCATTTTATTGTAATTTCCATTTAGGACCGGCTACCTTAAAAGTGGCAAACTTGTAATTTTTGACTATTTTCTAACCCTAGGAGTAGCAAGTATAAATACTTGCTTATAGTAGGGTTTGGGGGGCCATTTTTCAGAATTGAAACATACACTTTACGTGTGGGAATTAGGGTTCTTCCTAGTTCAATTTCAATCCCAAGAATTGGAATTGTGGCGAGTGCAATAAGGGGAAATTGTGAGTCATATCAATTTCTTATTGTTGTGTTTTCATTTCATCACTAGTGAGTCATATCTAGGGTTGATTTGGAAGTTCTTGGTCAGATTTTTTATTACATTTGTGATCAATTATCTTTTTATAGGATTGATTGCTTTAGTAATTGATCTTATCATCTCATTGGTGGCGTGAATTTGTGCTTGTTAGAAGAGCAAATATCATGGTTTTGATTCTTTTCTTCCTCATATATTTCACGTGGAATTCACTTGATTTTATTGTTATTTAGTGAAGTTGATCATTATTGGATGTTGATTGCATCTTTGAACCTTTGGATTACATCAAATTTCCATTAGGGTTCACATAAATTCCATTTCAATTGGACCGGTTTGTATGTAAGTTGAGGATTGTTTTCTTTTATTCATTTGATTGTGCTTGGACTTGGTTTTGAGCACATCAAATGGACTTTTACCAAACTTAAGATCCTAAATCATGAGATATGAAGTAAGAAGTTAGTAAATCATTATGTGTGCTAGAATCCAATCTAAAGGAGCTTTTATTAAGAGTTGTTTACCTTTTCTAGAACTTTACAATAAAGATGAAACTAATGTAAGAGGTAACTAGCCTTGTTGTTAGAGAAATTTTGGACATAGTCATTATAGTTAGCATATGGCCCTTAAAAGAATTAAAATATAATAGTTTTAAAGTGAAATTAGATTTAGGAAGGTGATGCCCTATGCTACACTTAAATGGGGAAGGAGTAGTCAATTGGTTTAAATTGCATCAACTAATCAAACAAGCTTAAGTAATGCCTTGACTATAATTTGTTCCAAAAGTAAAAAATGATGTCTCCTTTTGAGGAAACTTGTAAAAGGCTTGGAAATTAGAGAAGATGTACATACCAATTCCATGTATTATTGGTACAATGGAATTATTTTGATATGATTTTGCACTTTTGAAGGACAATAATTATAGATTCATTGGTCATAGAATCTTTGAAAAATATGTATCTTGATTTGAGTTAGTTTAATAAGATAATCATGAAACTTACACTATTTAGTACTATATGTCCATACCATGTTTAGGATTTCTTTTAATTTAATGTTTTTCCCTACTTATGCATTAATAACATGATACTACTATAGATGCACTCAACTTAAAGTTTTTATTAATTAGATTAGCTATTCACTTAAGCTTATTTTATAGTTTGCATTTAATGCCTTGTTGACTTCTCAAACCTTAGAAGAAAATTTTGGCACCTAAAGATGTCACGCCCTGAAAGGGGGGCTAGAAGTTTTCACTAAAATCATCATGGCACGTGTGCACCCATTACATGATAATCGTCTTATGGGCCAGAGATCGTAAGACTCTAAGTATTTAATTACATTTACGACAAATCATAGTACATATAATTAGACAATAAACTATAACTATGGATCCCGTATCCTACGGTCAACCATGATCATAGAGAATCGGTACCCCTTGCCAACCAGTAAAATAAGATAAATCTTAGGTTTCACAATTTCAAATCTTATTTATATAGGGGTCCTAAAATCTCATCTAAATAATCTATCATGCGGAATTCTTACTTTGTCATTCTGTTCTTCTAAAACTCTCGTCACTTCACATCTTATCCCATCCCAAGCTTTTGAAATCGCCACCTACATAAAGGGTCTGTGGATAGGTGAGCACACTATGACTCAGTGGATGGGATGGTAACACTTTCAATGCTATGTACACATAAGCAATTTCAAATCAAGTTATTGAAACATATGCTATACATGAATAACCATATGAATGCAGCATCTTACGTGATCTTCCGATAACCGACGTGAAGTCTAGGGTTTATACCCCCCTTAACCTTGGGTTGGGGATTCTAAAGCCACCATTAATGCCTGAGTCTTACTCACATCTTCATTATTCTTATCACTTATTTAAGTTGTGTCTTAGCTTTAATGTTTTAGGCTCAGGAGCCTCAATACACCAAGCATTACACCCTCAAGAGACAGGTCGGACTCAGAACCGTCAAGGCATGACAATCCCCCAATCACTTAGTTTGCACTTGTGGAACAACGATCCTTTGATCACTTCCGGTGCATCCTATAGCAGTAATGGCCTTCAATCTCATGTAATGTATCATGGAAATGCATGTCAAGTTTTAATCGAGTCCACTTCTTTAATTAATTGATTCAAAGTGAGCAATCAACATATATAATTGCAACCAATTATCATTCAAGGTAATGAAGTAACTACAGAACAATTCATAGGGACCCAATGAAATCCCATGACAATCCACTACAACTCATTTTCACATATACCACAACAAGTAAGATCATGCATTTCACATCATAGAACAAACATAAAACTCAAACCAAGCAGATGGGAGCAATCTAGCTATACATCGAGGTTTTAGCTAACTTGACACCTCTATGCCAATTTTCTTAAATGTCAAATCAACCACTCAAGATTAATTTACGTTTATTATTCGTTGACACCTCTATGTCATCGCACTTCTCAAGTGCTTTATTTTCACACTACTAAGAGCCAGCAAGGTCGTCTTGTATATTCTTTCTAATTCCTCAATACATCTATGTATAATATATATATATATATATCTACACATGTATAGGTCTATAACATAGCTTTAACTAGAGGACCATTTATTAGACACCTTCCCTCACTTGCTTAAGGGGGCAAGAAAATAGATTCTTAAGTTATAAAAATCAAAGTTATACTCATGATTTGTATAATTATGTTCATGAGTGTACTATAGATATAATAGGAAAATAAGTTTACCTAAGCATATGTACACATTCAAAAGTAACTCTGATATGTATACATAATGATATTTATATATCCTATTCAAACTATGCACACCTACTCAGTAGCTATAGAAGGAAAAAGTTAGGTTTATATATTTTGGTTTAGCTTGAAGAAAACAATTTTGAATCATGGGTTAGGCCCATAGTAATAGCATTGGTAATATGGTGCGAAGTGCTATCGTTAAGATGATGACATCTAAACCCCCAGTCCATTCTATCCTCTACATCCTTTAAACAATATTTATCGTTAACCTATCTAACTACTAATTTCTTGTAACTTCTTTCCTAAACTAATCTAACCCTACTATATAACTCAATAATAATAATAATCACATTCAAACACAACTACAACAAAGAAAATGAATTCACATACATAGCATATCATTAAGTTTCCCACTCACCTGTTTAGGGTCATCATAGTCATAGCCGAAGTCAAGTGATTCCAGTAGGTAACCCCTTTACTTCCCTCTTGAAATCAGTGTCCTCTACAATGCTTCCTCAACCAAACCATAGAAGGCAGCATCTCCACTTGACCTTGGTAGTTTCCTAATGCCTGATATGTGTACTCTACTCATCTTTGTTTCATAGCAAGGCGTGAAGTCTCCTCCTTAAGGAACTTTAGGCAAACAAGATTCGAACGTTGAACACTTCTTCAACGTGATTCTAGTACAGGGTTCTAGAAGGAAC
>JBBMOL010004210.1:0-11504 GCA_037954665.1 Laguncularia racemosa | reverse complement strand
GAAAAATTTTTTTGCAGCTTGTTTGTAACGACAATAGGGGCGGTGAAAACCCCGCCGAAATGATATTTGTCGTTGAATGTTTGTTGACAATTTTGCACGTTAACTTTTGTTGTAGTGGTAATTGAAAGCCACTTTTTTTTAGTAACGACTTGGGAATTTATAGTGACGATACATAGAGTGATAAATTGTGGCCGTGACTTTTTCATAAACCATGGCAGCAACACGTTGACAACATTTGTAGCGATGATATTTGTACCCAGCTATGTTGAAAACGACATATTTTGCGGTGAAAAACTGCCGCAATGATATTTGTGGTTAGAATGTTGTGTGAGAATTTTTGCAACAACAACATTTGATGTAGTGGTAGTTGCAGCCACTTTTTTAGAGTAAACGACTTGGAAATTTATAGTGACAAATACATAGAGTGATTAAAATTGTGGCCGTCACATTTTCATCGCGATGGCGCAACAACGTTGACAACATTTGTAGCGTGATATTTGTAGGGGCAATGTTTGTAATGACGACATTTTGTTGTAGTGGTAGTTGCAGCCACTTTTTAGAGTAACGACTTGGAAATTTATAGTGACAATACATTAGAGTGATTAAAATTGTGGCCGTCGACATTTTCATCGCGATGGCAGCAACAACGTTGACAACATTTGTAGCGATGATATTTGTAGCAGCAAGTTTGTAACGACAATATTTGCGGTGACAACTGCCGCAATGTATTTGTGGTTAGAATGTTTGTAGTGACAATATTTGCAACGCAACTTTGTTGTAGTGGTAATGCAGCACTTTTTTTAGTAACGACTTGGAAATTTATAGTGACAATACATAGAGTGATTAAATATTGTGGCCGTGACATTTTCATCGCGATGGCAGCAAACAACGTTGACAACATTTGTAGCGTGATATTTGTAGCAGCATTGTTTGTAACGACAATATTTGCGGTGACAACTGCCGCAATGATATTTGTGGTTAGAATGTTTGTAGTGACAATATTTGCAACGTCAACTTTTGTTGTAGTGGTAATTGCAGCCACTTTTTTTTAGTAACGACTTGGAAATTTATAGTGACGATACATAGAGTGATTAAAATTGTGGCCGTGACATTTTCATCGCCATGGCAGCAACAACGTTGACAACATTTGTAGCGATGATATTTGTAGCAGCTATGTTTGTAACGACAATATTTGCGGTGACAACTGCCGCAATGATATTTGTGGTTAGAATGTTTGTAGTGACAATATTTGCAACGACAACATTTGTTGTAGTGGTAGTTGCAGCCACTTTTTTTGAGTAACGACTTGGAAATTTATAGTGACAATACATAGAGTGATTAAAATTGTGGCCGTGACATTTTCATCGCGATGGCAGCAACAACGTTGACAACATTTGTAGCGATGTATTTGTAGCAGCATTGTTTGTAACGGACAATATTTGCGGTGACAACTGCCGCAATGATATTTGTGGTTAGAATGTTTGTAGTGACAATATTTGCAACGTCAACTTTTGTTGTAGTGGTAATTGCAGCCACTTTTTTTTAGTAACGACTTGGAAATTTATAGTGACGATACATAGAGTGATTAAAATTGTGGCCGTGACATTTTCATCGCCATGGCAGCAACAACGTTGACAACATTTGTAGCGATGATATTTGTAGCAGCTATGTTTGTAACGACAATATTTGCGGTGACAACTGCCGCAATGATATTTGTGGTTAGAATGTTTGTATGTGACAATATTTGCAACGACAACATTTGTTGTAGTGGTTGTTGCAGCCACTTTTTTTTAGTAACGACTTGGAAATTTATAGTGACAATACATAGAGTGATAAAAATTGTGGCCGTGACTTTTTCATCACGATGGCAGCAACAACGTTGACAACATTTGTAGCGATGATATTTGTAGCAGCTATGTTTGTAACGACAATATTTGCTGTGACAACTGCCGCAATGATATTTGTGGTCAGAATGTTTGTAGTGACAATATTTGCAACGACAACATTTGTTGTAGTGGTTGTTGCAGCCACTTTTTTTTAGTAACGACTTGGAAATTTAATGTGACAATACATAGAGTGATTAAAATTTTGGCCGTGACTTTTTCATCACGATGGTAGCAACAGCGTTGACAACATTTGTAGCAGCATTGTTTGTAAGGACAATATTTGCGGTGACAACTGCCGCAATGATATTTCTGGTTAGAATGTTTGTAGTGACAATATTTGCAACGTCAACTTTTGTTGTAGTGGTAATTGCAGCCACTTTTTTTTAGTAACGACTTGGAAATTTATAGTGACGATACATAGAGTGATTAAAATTGTGGCCGTGACATTTTCATCGCCATGGCAGCAACAACGTTGACAACATTTGTAGCGATGATATTTGTAGCAGCTATGTTTGTAACGACAATATTTGCGGTGACAACTTCCGCGAAAAAAAAAAAAAAAAAAAAAAAAAAAAAAAAAAAAAAAAAAAAAAAAAAAAAAAAAAAAAAAAAAAAAAAAAAAAAAACAAGTTGACAACATTTGTAGCGATGATATTTGTAGCAGCTATGTTTGTAACGACAATATTGCGGTGACAACTGCCGCAATGATATTTGTGGTAGAATGTTTGTAGTGACATTTTGCAACGACAACATTTGTTGTAGTGGTTTGCAGCACTTTTTTTAGTAACGACTTGGAAATTTATAGTGACAATACATAGAGGATTAAAATTTTGGCGTGACTTTCATCCGATGGCAAGCAACAACGTTGACAACATTTGTGCGTGATATTGTGCAGCATTGTTTGTAACGCAATATTTGCGGTGACAACTGCCGCAATGATATTTGTGGTTAGAATGTTTGTAGTGACAATATTTGCAACGTCAACATTTTGTTGTAGTGGTAATTGCAGCCACTTTTTTTTAGTAACGACTTGGAAATTTATAGTGACGATACATAGAGTGATTAAAATTTGGCCGTGACATTTTCATCGCCATGGAGCAACAAACGTTGACAACATTTGTGCGATGATATTTGTAGCAGCTATGTTGTAACGACAATATTTGCGGTGACAACTGCCGCAATGATATTTGTGGTTAGAATGTTTGTTAGTGACAATATTTGCAACGACAACATTTGTTGTAGTGGTAATTGCAGCCACTTTTTTGAGTAACGACTGGAAAATTTATAGTGACAATACTAGAGGATTAAAATTGTGGCCGTGACATTTTCATCGCGATGGCAGCAACAACGTTGAACAACATTTGTAGCGATGTATTTGTAGCGCTGTTTTGTAACGACAACTTTGCGGTGACAATCCGCAATGATTTGTGGTTAGAATGTTTGTAGTGACAATATTTGCAACGTCAACTTTTGTGTAGTGGTAATTGCAGCCACTTTTTTTTAGTAACGACTGGGAAATTTATTGTACGATGCATAGAGTGATTAAAATTGTGGCTGTGACATTTTCATCGCCATGGCAGCAACAACGTTGACAACATTTGTAGCGATGATATTTGTAGCAGCTATGTTTGTAACGACAATATTTGCGGTGACAACTGCCGCAATGATATTTGTGGTCAGAATGTTTGTATTGACAATATTTGCAACGACAACATTGTTGTAGTGGTTGTTGCAGCCCTTTTTTTTGTAACGACTTGGAAATTTAAGTGACAATACATAGAGGATAAAAATTGGGGCCCACAACGTTGACAAATTTGTAGCGATGATATTTGTAGCGCTATGTTGTAACGACAATATTTGCGGTGACAACTGCCGCAATGATATTTGTGGTTAGAATGTTTGTAGTGACAATATTTGCAACGACAACATTTGTTGTAGTGGTAGTTGCAGCCACTTTTTTTTGAGTAACGACTTGGAAATTTATAGTGACAATACATAGAGTGATTAAAATTGTGGCCGTGACATTTTCATCGCCATGGCAGCAACAACGTTGACAACATTTGTAGCGATGATATTTGTAGCAGCTATGTTTGTAACGACAATATTTGCGGTGACAACTGCCGCAATGATATTTGTGGTTAGAATGTTTGTAGTGACAATATTTGCAACGTCAACATTTGTTGTAGTGGTAATTGCAGCCACTTTTTTTGTAACGACTTGGAAATTTATAGTGACAATACATAGAGGATTAAAATTGTGGCCGTGACATTTTCATCGCCATGGCAGCAACAACGTTGACAACATTTGTAGCGATGATATTTGTAGCAGCTATGTTGTAACGACAAATTTTGCGGTGACAACTGCCGCAATGATATTTGTGGTTAGAATGTTTGTAGTGACAATATTTGCAACGACAACATTTGTTGTAGTGGTATTGCAGCCACTTTTTTTTGAGTAACGACTGAAATTAGTGACATCATAGATTAAATTGGCGGACTTTTCCGCGTCAGCAACACGTAAACATTTGTAGCGATGATATTGTAGCAGCATTTAAGACATATTGCGGGAAATGCCGCAATGAATTTGTTAGAAGTTTTAGCAATTTCACACTTTGTGTGGTTGCAGCCACTTTTTAGAGACTGAAATTATGGACAACATAGAGTTAAATGCGTGACATTTTCTCGCATGGCAGCAACAACGTTGAACATTGTAGGATTTGGGAACAAATTTCGTGAAACTCCGCAATGAATTTGTGGTAAAGTTTGTAGGCAATATGCAAGTCACTTGTTGTAGTGGTAATTGAGCACTTTTTAGTACGACTTGAAATTTAGGCGATAAAGAGTGATAAAATTGTGGCGGACATTTTCATGCCATGGCAGCAAAACGTTGAACTTTGTGATATATTTGTAGCGCATGTTGTAACGACAATATTTGCGGTGACAACTGCCGCAATATTGTTAGAATGTTTGATGCATATTTCACGACAACATTGTTAGGGTATTCAGCACTTTTTTTGATAACGATGAAATTTATATGAATACAAGAGTTAAATTGGCGACATTCATCGCGATGGAACACGTAACTTGAGCGAGAATTTGTAGCGCATGTGTAACCAACATTGCGTGACAACTCCGCGAATTGTGTTAGAAGTTTGTAGTGACAATATTTGCACGTCAACTTTTGTTGTATGGTAATTGCAGCCACTTTTTTTAGTAACGACTTGAAATTTATAGTGACGATACATAGATATTAAAATTGTGGCGTGACATTTTCATCGCCATGGCACAACAACGTTGAAACATTTGTACGATGATATTTTAGCAGCTTGTTTTAACGACAATATTTGCGGTGACAACTGCCCAATGATTTTGTGTAGAATTTTAGGACAATATTTGCAACGCAACTTTGTTGTAGGTTGTTGCAGCCACTTTTTTAGTACGACTGGAAATTTTTGTGACAATACAAAGGATAAATTGTGGCCGTGCTTTCATCCGATGGCAGCAACAACGTTGACAACATTTGTAGCGATGATATTTGTAGCAGCATGTTTGTACGACAATATTTGCGGTACAACTGCCGAATATTGTGGTTAGAATGTTTGTAGTGACAATATTCAACGACAAATATATAGTGTATTGACAATTTTTTTGAGTAACATTGAAATTTTAGAACAAACATAGAGGATTATTGTGGCCTATTTATCGTGGCACAACACGTTGAAATTTGTAGATGATATTTGTAGCAGCTATGTTTGTAACGAAATATTGCGGTGACAACTCCCAATGTATTTGTGGTTGAATTTTTAGTGACAATATTGAAGACAACTTTGTGTATTTATGCAGCCACTTTTTTAGTAACATGGAATTATATGACATACAAGAGTGATAATTGTGGCGGACATTTCTGCGATGTCAGCAACAACGTTGCAACATTTGTGCGTGTATTGTAGCAATTTTTTAAGAAAATTTGCGTGACAACTACCGCAAGATATTGTGTGAATTTTGTATGCATTTTGCAAACGAACTTTGTGATGTATTGCAGCCTTTTTTTTTAGAAACATTGGGAATTATAGTGCGTACATAGAGTATTAATTGTGGGATTTTCGCCATGGCAGCAACTGTTAGTAATTTAGCGCATTGATATTTGTAGCTGATTTTTAGCAATTGGTACAATGCCGCTGATATTTGTTAGATGTAGGACAATTTGAACCATTTTGTGTATGTAGGTATTTGCAGCACATTTTTGGTAACGACTGAATTTATGTGATATGAGTGTTAAAATTGATACATTCAACGTGGAAACGTTGACAACTTTTTTTAGAGATTTGGAATTTTTGAACACATGGGACATCAAAATTGTGGTTAATTTTTGCATTGCAACGACAACTTGTTTTTGTGCAGATTTTTTGAAAAATTGATTAATGCAATAAGAGGATTTTGTTGACATTTCAACCCTGACGTTGCCTTTTTATGTTTTGACAATGGGTAAATGCGATTCTAGGACAAATTGTAACATTATAGCCTTCTAAATCCGCTTGTAAAAGGGATTAAGTACAAAATAGACGTTGAATTTGATCAAACATTTCACCATTTTTGGTTACGAAATTTTTACAAACTAGCTGTACAATATGCCAATGATTTGGGAATGAGAATTTAAAAATGTTATAAATTTACAATTTAAAAAAAATGGTAATTCATAAAAAATTGTTTCAATTTCATCAGTTTCAACAATTTAAATGAAAAATGAGTTAAGACAAAATTCGTACATTTTCAACGTTTGTGCTTATGTGCAATTTATTCATGTATTGTCACTATAAATGTCCAGTCGTTACTTAAAAAAGTAGCTGCAATTACCACTACAACAAATGTTGTCGTTGCAAATATTGCACTACAAACATTCTAACCACAAATATCATTGCGGCAGTTGTCACCGCAAATATTGTCGTTACAAACAATGCTGCTACAAATATCATCGCTACAAATGTTGTCAACGTTGTGCTCCCCCCCCCCCGTCACTATAAATTTCCAAGTCGTTACTAAAAAAGTGCTGCAATTACCACTACAACAAGTTGTCTTTGCAAATATTGCACTACAAACATTCTAACCACAAATATCATTGCGGCAGTTGTCACCGCAAATATTGTCGTTACAAACAATGCTGCTACAAATATCATCGCTACAAATGTTGTCAACGTTGTGCTGCCATGCGATGAAAATGTCACGGCCACAATTTTAATCACTCTATGTTTGTCACTATAAATTTCCAATCGTTACTAAAAAAGTGGCTGCAATACCACTACAACAAATGTTGTCGATTGCAAATATTGCACTACAAACATTCTAACCACAAATATCATTGCGGCAGTTGTCACCGCAAATATTGTCGTTACAAACAATGCTGCTACAAATATCATCGCTACAAATGTTGTCAACGTTGTTGTGCCATGGCGATGAAAATGTCCGGCCAACAATTTTAATCACTCTATGTATTGTCACTATAAATTTCCAAGTCGTTACTAAAAAAAGTGCTGCAATTACCACTACAACAAATGTTGTCGTTGCAAATATTGTCACTACAAACATTCTAACCACAAATATCTTGCGGCAGTTGTCACCGCAAATATTGTCGTTACAAACAATGCTGCTACAAATATCATCGCTACAAATGTTGTCAACGTTGTTGCTGCCATGCGATGAAAATGTCACGGCCACAATTTTAATCACTCTATGTATTGTCACTATAAATTTCCAAGTCGTTACTCAAAAAGTGGCTGCAATTACCACTACAACAAAATGTTGTCGTTGCAAATATTGTCACTACAAACATTCTAACCACAAATACATTGCGGCAGTTGTCACCGCAATATTGTCGTTACAAACAATGCTGCTACAAATATCATCGCTACAAATGTTGTCAACGTTGTAGCTGCCATGGCGATGAAAATGTCACGGCCACAATTTTAATCACTCTATGTTTTGTCACTATAAATTTCCAAGTCGTTACTCTAAAAAAGTGGCTGCAACTACCACTACAACAAATGTTGTCGTTGCAAATATTGTCACTACAAACATTCTAACCACAAATACATGCGCAGTTGTCACCGCAAATATTGTCGTTACAAACAATGCGCTACAAATATCATCGCTACAAATGTTGTCAACGTTGTAGCTGCATGGCATGAAATGTCACGCCAAATTTTAATCACTCTATGTTGTCCTATAAATTCCATCTTACTTAAAAGTGCTGCAATACCACACACAAATGTTTCTCAAATATTGCACTACAAACATTCTAACCACAATACATTGCGGCAGTTTCACCCAATATTGTCTTAAACAATGCTGCACAAATATCATGCTACAAATGTTGTCAACGTTGTGGCCATGGCGATGAAATGTCACGCACAATTTTAATCACTCTATGTTTGTCACTATAAATTCCAGTCGTTACTAAAAAAGTGCTGCAATACCACTACAACAAAAGTGTCGTTGCAAATATTGTCACACAAACATTCTAACCACAAATATCATTGCGCATTGTCACCACAAATATTGTCGTTACAAACAATGCTGCTACAAATATCATCGCTACAAATGTTGTCAACGTTGTTGCTGCCATGCGATGAAAATGTCACGGCCACAATTTTAATCACACTCTAACCACATACATGCGGCGTGTCACGCAAATATTGTCTAAACATGCGCTCAAATCATCGTCAAATTGTCAATGTCTGCATGCATGAAAATGTCGGCATTAATCACCTATGTTGTACATAATCCAGCGTACTAAAGTGCCAATACCACAACAAGTGTCTGAATATTCACTAAATTTAACCACAAATATCATTGCGGCATTGTCACCGCAATATGTCGTTACAACAATGCTGCTACAAATATCATCGCTACAAATGTTGTCAACGTTGTGCTGCTGCGATAATGTCACGGCCACAATTTTAATCCTCTATGTTGTCACTTAATTCCAAGCTACTAAAAAGTGCTGCAATACCACAACAAGTTGTCTCAATTTGCACAAACATTCTAACCACAAATATCATTGCGGCAGTTGTCACCGAAATATTGTCGTTACAAACAATGCTGCTACAAATATCATCGCTACAAATGTTGTCAACGTTGTGCTGCCATGCGTGAAAATGTACGGCCACAATTTAATCACTCTATGTTTGTCACATAAATTTCAAGTCGTACTAAAAAAGTGCTGCAATACCACACAAAAGTGTCGTTGCAAATATTGCACTACAAACATTCTAACCACAAATACTTGCGGCATTGTCACCGCAAATATTGTCGTTACAAACAATGCTGCTACAAATATCACGCTACAAATGTTGTCACGTTGTGCTGCATGCGATGAAAATGTACGGCACAATTTTAATCACTCTATGTATTGTCACTATAAATTCAAGTCGTTACAAAAGTGCTGCAATTACCACACAAAAATGTTGTCTTGAAATATTGCACTACAAAATTCTAACCACAAATATCATTGCGCAGTTGTCACCGCAAATATTGTCGTTACAAACAAGCTGCACAAATATCATCGCTACAAATGTTGTCAACGTTGTTGCTGCCATGGCATGAAAATGTCACGGCACAATTTAATCACTCTATTTGTCACTATAAATTTCAAGTCTTACTAAAAAAGTGGCTGCAATTACCACTACACAAAAGTTGTCTTGCAAATATTGTCACACAAACATTCTAACCACAAATATCATTGCGGCGTTGTCACCGCAAATATTGTCGTTACAACAATGCTGCTACAAATATCACGCTACAAATGTTGTCAACGTTGTGCGCCATGGCGATGAAAATGTCGGCCACAATTTTCCAAATCATGCGCGTTGTCATTTCTCAAAATGCGCACATATCTATGTGTACTTTCAGGTAAAGTGCACAATATATTGTCAAATCACAAAATGCGCATCCAATTGTCAATTGCTCAAAATCCACATTAGTCACAAATCGTACAAATCTCAATCTAATTTCATGTGTGCCATAAAGTCAATATCATCAATCAAATTGTTAAATGAACTCACAATTCTAATTGACTCTCTAAAATTCATGTCCAATGCGTTACACATGTCAAACCATTGCTTCATAAATCCCAATTCTTGTCCAAAGTCGTAAGTGTCATATACACAATATGTTTTGTATGCCATAAAACATCACCAAAATATCTGTTGTCACACCACAAAAATGTGTTGCAAATATTCCTACAAATATTCACATAATATTGCGCATGCATAAAATATGGGCTTTCAACAATGCTGTAAACATTCTACAATTTGTCAAAGTCATGCAGAAATGTAGGCACAATTATCACTCTATATTCAAATAAATTTCCATGCATACTAAAAAATCTGCAAACACATCAACAGTTGTCTCAAATATTGCACAACAAATACTACAATATCATCGCACAAATATTTCACATTGTCCAGCATGAAATTCAATGCACAGCTAAAATCATCGCAATTTAATCACTCTGTTGTCATTCACGTAAAATTTCAGTCTACAAAAAAAAGTGGTAATTGCACTAAAATATGTCTAAAAAATGCCTACACATTTACCACAAAATTGTCAGTTACGCAAAATTGTCAAACATGCTCTACCAAATATATGTCAATAAGTTGTACTGCAAATGCGTTAAAATCGGCACAAATTATCACTACAAAAGTTTGTCCAATTTCATGCATGAAAAAATTCTAACCCACAATAATTTCTTGCATTTCACAAAATTCAACCATACTATCGCAAGTGCTGCAATTTCTCAAAAAATTGCGTAAATATTTCCTACAAAATTTCAACTATAAATTCATGCGAAATGTACATGCAATATCTTTACAAAAATGTGTCACAAATATGACTACAAATTTCAACTTAATTGCTTGCGATAAAATTCAACGCCACAAATTATTCACATGTTCGTACTATAATGCAACGTCGACAAATTTCAATACCTACAATAATGTTTCTGCAAAATGTCCCACATAAATTGTTTAATCCAACAATTTACCAAAATAATGGGCATCACCAAAATTGTCAAAAATGTCACTCAAAATTCTCCACAAATGTTTCAAGTTGTAGTGCATGCAATGCTAAAAATCGCATCAATTTAAATCACTATGTATGTAAAATTTCAAGTCTTACAAAAATGCGCAAAATAAACAGTTGTCTAAATATTCACTAACATCAACCAAATTCATTGCGGCATTTGAAAATGCAAAATTGTTACAAAATCTACGCACAAATTTGCCTGTGTTGTCACATTGCTGAAAGCGGAAAATTTACGCAAATTTATATATTTCAGTCATATAAAAAGTTCTCAAAAATTGCCAACACTCTAAAAATTTCATCAAAATTCTAACACAAAAATTGTAACCACAAAAAATTGTTTACTTACAAAATTTCTAAAATATCCTAATGTCACGTACAAAATGTCACGATTTGCTGCCACATATAAATTGTATGCACAATTTATCCAAGTATACTATAAATGTCCAACCTTTACTAAAAGGGTTCAAATACAAAATTTCAACAAAATATTGCCTACAAATTTCTAACCACAAATAGTTGCGCATTCACGCAAAATTGTTCA
>JBBMOL010004209.1:0-11507 GCA_037954665.1 Laguncularia racemosa | reverse complement strand
TACCCCATTTGAGGTGGTGAAATGGTTTTAACCCTCTGACCCTTGCAATTTTGCCTTTGCCTTTTAAACAAATTTGTTGTTTTGGGGGAAAAAAAAAGGCAATTTTTGGGGGGGGAATTGCTCCCAGGTTAGCGCCAACATTGAGAAGAAAAAAGCATTATGCTTGACGGGCCAATAAGGGTGTGTAAGATTGTTTTTCTCCAGGAGATTGGGTGTGGGTACATCGAGAAAAAGGGGTTTGTGAAAGCAAAAAACTAAGTTGCCCCCCAAAGGGAGAGGGGCCTTTTTAATGTTGGGAGCGCTAAAATGATAACGCTTACAAGATTGATTTTCTAAAAACTAGGAATGTAAGCGAATTTTTTAATTTTTCGACCTTTTCTTAGATCAGGGATTCGAAGACAAATCTTTCTAAGGAAGGGGGAATGATGGGGACAAGAGCATAAAAGAGTTCCGACAAAAGTCTAAGCCCGTACAGGGGTATTGGAGGCAAATCAAGAGCTGAGCTAAGCGAGTGGGAAACCTTTGCAAGGATTTTTTTTGGGGAACTCCAAGAGAAAGAAGCAAGTCGAAAAAATCAAATTCAAGTCCCGATTAGTAACATATACAAAGCAGGGACGAAGTGGAGGCCTCAAAAAAAGGGAACAACACCCTTCGCAAAGGGGGCCCCGCGGGCCAGAGGCAAAGGAGAGCCGGCCCTTCTTGGCCACCCTTTGAGGGAAGCAACGCCGCGGGTTGGGCCCCCGGGCCAAATTTTCAAGGCCGCCAGGTAGAGCCGACCTAAACCCGTGAACGTCTTTTTTTTCTTTTTTTTTGTTTTTTAAAAAGCCGGCCTTTTTGCTTTTAGGCCGAGTTATGTGATATTCGACTATAACACCTTGTTTTGTCATTTAAAGGACTTTTATCTTTTTGAATAAAAATTTCCCTTTGAGAGAATCCCTTTCTTAGTTTTTTGCGAATAGAATTTCCTTTGTTTTCCCCCTCACCTAAATCTTGGAAAAATCTATCGGGTAGCTTGGGGTTAATTGACGGGTTCGTTAGGGTCAGGTTACTTCTTTTTTCGATTCAATTTTGATTCTCAGGTTTGAATCCTTCTTGAACTTTGGGGTCTTAGATGAATCTGGGTTCGGTCCCCAAGGGGTCAAAGAGTGTTGAAACTATTAAAAGGAGGTGGAAAAATCTTAACTAAGCAATGTGGAGGAGGACATGAGGCTCTTGATGGGGACCAATTTTCATCAAGAGTTCTCGGCCAAGCAAAAGACCTCTACAGGTTTTGGGGCCCCAAATGACAAGGCTAGAGTTAAGCGGCGGGAGAAGCCTTGCAAGGTTTGTTATGGAACCCCCAAGACAAAAACCCAGTCGAAAAGTCAATTTAAGCCCCGAGCTAGAAAACAAAATTATAAAAGCACGGGCAAGCGGGCCATCAACGAGGGAACACAGCCTCATAAAGGGAAGCCCCCGGGCCCTAAATTTCAAGGCTCCCGGGCCCTTTGGAAGCTCCCACCCGGGCGTAGTGCCGGCCTAGAAATCGTGGAACGTTTTTTTGTTTTTTCCCTTTATTTCAAACCCGGCCATATATAAATTTTTAGGCCGCCAGTTTAAAGTGTTTTTTTGAATATAAACCTTATGTTGTCATTTAAAGGACATTTTATCAGATTGAGTAAAATTTTCCTTAGAGAATCCCTCTTCTTTAGTTCTTGCAATAGAACTTTCCTTCGTTTTCTTCATCCAAAAACGCTTGGAGAAACAATCCAAATAGCTTAGGTTTAATCGGGGGTTCGTTTGGGTGGGGTTTTCGTTTCGTTGTCTTTCAATTTCGTTTCTCGGGTTTGAATCCTTTTTGAGGTTGGTCTTAGATCGTATCTGGGGTTTTCGCGTCATTTGGTATCAACCAAGGCTCATTAATCGGGTTTAATCCTACCTTGTTAAATTTTTTTTTTAAATTGATTGCAAAATTTTCTGTGTAGAAAAAAAAAAATTGTTGTTGCTTTTCGTGGAATTACTTTCTTTTTGATGAGGGGGAAATTCCAATTGCCGAATCCCAAAGGCATTCCAGTCTTGAATTAGTTATCAGTAAAGTTCCAAAAAAAAAAAAACCAAAAATTCGTATAGAAAAAAAAATCCAGTTTTATTTTATTTTGTTTGTTTAATTGTTCAAGTTCATTGTTCCTATCAAATTCACATATTCTATTTCAATCGAAAGTTAATTTCATTGATCGTCGTATTTTCGTGTTGAAATTCCGAGTTTTGGGTTTTTTCCAGGGTTTTATTTGGGAAAAATCATTGATTATTTTTAGAAAGGTTTGAAAAGGGAGAGTAAGTGGTGAGAATTTTTTATCGTGGAAAATAAAATTTGTGGTACAGATGAAACACAAACTTTGAGTGAAAATTGGTGGGGGAGTAAATTGGAGGCCTTGAAATTTTTTATTAGTAACGTTTTTTTGTTGCAGCAAACATTTTGGGCCAAAGTTCACCTGACGGGGAAAAAAGGGAGGGGAGAAATAATTGTTGTTTCATGCGCTATTGGGTAGATAGAAAAATGATGGGGGTAGTTGGACCCCAGTCCACAAAGGATGGTAGGATGGAGCAAAGTGGGGAGGCCACGGGACACTCAATGGGTCGAAGATTTGAGAGGCCCAAAGGGGGGAGTGGAATAGAAGAGGGAGAGACACTGAATTAGGGGGAAAAAAATTTCGTGATGGGAGAGAAAATACCCAAAGAAAGGTAGAAATTTGGGTAGCATAAAGAGAAAATACCTTTCCCTTTTTAAGGGGAAGAATGACCCAGAATTATATTTGGAGGGGAGCGAAAGGTTGATCCATTTTTGAGTGCCAAACTATTCAGAGGACAAGAAAATTAAACTTGCCCTGAGTTCATGACTATGAAAAGTGTATGGGGGGATAAATGGTTGGGAAAAAGGAGAGGGTGGGGAAAGGAACCTATTAGCACTTGGGGGGGAATAAAAAACTTTTTTGAGAAGAGGTTCATTCCTAATCACTATTATTGGGATTTGCATAGGAAAGTTGAGGTCTGACACAAGGGCCCAAAAATGAAAGGACTAAAAAGGAGAGGGAAATAGCCAATTAGAGCTAAGGAGGGGAAAGATAAAAGGGCACAATGGCTGGGTTTCATTGGGGTTTGTTTTGGGGAGACACTGCTTTTGTTGATCTACAACATTATGTAGATATTGAAAATTTTATTGCATAAGGCATAAAGGTTGAGAAGCACAAAAAGGAAAGAGTTTAAAAGGTATCACCCATTTCAAGTTTTTCCCAGTATAATTAACTTCTAGTTCTTCATGAATTAAATTTGGGAAAGAATAACAAACCACCCCCAAAAACTAAGGAGGAAGAAAGGCAAAGGCACCGCATCTTATTTGAAAGGTAACATGAAACAAATCACTTCAGTTGCGTGAAAATTTAAGTGTTTCGGTGCCAAGGTTTTTGGCATATTGCATGCAGTGTCCAAACACAAAGCGATGATCCTTTTGGAGAGTGGTTGTGGAGAGTGTGAGTTCAGGGAAGATGAGACATGCCCCCCGGGAAGATTGTATGATGTAGTTTTAAAGGGGCCTTTAAAAGGGGAGATGCTTGTTACCAAGGGGGTTTTTTTAAATCCCAACTTAAGGATGAGGGTGAAAAAAGGCAGTGAGAGCATATTTTTCATATAGATCCCATGTGAATAACAAATGTGTAGTTTTATTATTGATAGTGGAGCTGTACAAATGTTGTCCATTATGGTTTGATAAACTGAAAATGAAAACTAGAAACTGAAAGCCTTTTTAAAAATTCAGTGGTTGAGTGAATGTGGGGAGGTAAAGGATCAAGAGGTACAGTCCTTTCTCTATAGGGGAAAAACCGTGATGAGGTATTGTGTGATTGGACCTCAAGCTTGCCACTATTATTGGGGGAAACCTTGGCAGTTTGATAGAAAATCACCCACGATGGGGTTATAATAGGGATCCTTTATTCTAAAAAAAAGCATTGGTCTTGACACCCCTTAATCCCTTGGGGGGCTAGTGAGGATCAGATGAGAAAAGCTAAGAGTTCAGAGAGGAGGGGAAAAACAAGAGTGAACAAGAAAGAAAAATTTGGGTGTAAAGAGAGTGGGAAAAACACACGGTGATTGTGAGAAAAAAATTTGAGGGAAACACGATGGATTGGAGGGCAAGTGATTTTTAGTGCTTTTGGGGAAAAAAAAGACATTTACTTGTAATGACAAGGATTTTTAAACTTTCCCCTGACCATCTTTTAACTCTTTTTGCCTGCAATTGTTGTTTTTCTTTTTTCGGAATTTTCTGCTTATTTCCTGAAGAAAAACCAAGGGGGGGTTGCCTCCCTAAAGGCATTTAACATTTGATTGAATTTATTCCAGGTGCTTTAATTCCAAATTGACCAGCATACCCGGGGGAACCAGAGGGAAACCCAAAAAGTCCAGGGCAAGTTTTATGATTGGTAGAGAGGGGTTTGTGAGAGAGAGCCCGTCCATGTTCAGTTCCCTCATCTTTGGGTTCCCAAAAAAGGATGGGAAAATGGTGAAGTATGTCAAGTCGACAAACAATAAAATCACCGTTAAGTATGACATCCACCCTTGACTTTTTATATGCTTGATGAATTGCATGGTGCTTGTCTTTTTCCAAAAATTTACTTAAGGATGGTATTCATATAGAATGAAAGAGGGGGGCGAATGGAAAATTGCTTTAAAACTAAATTCGTCTTTTGAGTGGTGGTAATGTTTTTTGGGGTTTTGGAAATGGCCTACCATTTATGAGATTAATGAATATGTTTTTTCTGCTTTTATTGGGAAATTGTTGTTGTGTACTTTTTGACATTTAGTTTATACAAGCGTTAAATGGCATGTTTCGCATTACAATGTCTTTTGTTTTTTGAGAGAAAAAAAGTTATATGCCAACTTTAAAAAGTGCCCTTTTTCATGGGAAACTGTGGTTTTTTTTTGGGTTTTTTGTAGGGGGCAAATGGGATTGCGTTTATGGGGGAAGGTGAAAGCGATTGGGGGTGGGCCCCACCAAGGAATGAAGTGAGGGGCAGAAGCTTTCATGGTTAACAACTTTTACGGGGATTTGTTTGGGCTTTAGTTTTTTAATCTCCTTTAAACATCTTGTTTAAAAAGAATTCTGATTTCAATGGATTAAAGAAATAGAAGGCCTTAACGCTCTGAAAGGTAAGTTGACAATTAACCTTACTTTTTCCTTCCCTAATTTTAAGGTTTTTTTAGATAGAATCGATCTTCCGGGAAAGGGATTGGGGGTGTTTTTTTGGAGGGTTCCCAAACCAATTTCTTATTTTAGCGAAAAGCTCAAAGGTGCTACATTAAACTACCCAGTCTTGACAAAAAGGGGCTTATGCTTTTGGGGGACCTTGCGACTTGGCAACATTCTTTTGGGCCAAGGGGTTTATCATTCATTCTGATCATGAGAGTTTGAAATTTTGAAAACTCAAGGTAAGTTGAACAGGAGCATTGAAAAGGGTGAGTTCATTTAGACCTTCCCCTATTGATCAATACAAGCAAAAAAAGAGAACGGGTGGCTGATGCCTTTTTGAAAGGGATTCAGTTTTTACTTTTTACAAACTAAATTGCTTGTGTTTGAACTCATTAAGGAGTTTTTAAAACTGATGCGATTTTGGCAAATTTGGGCTGCTTTGTTGAGTCTGGATATTCTGATTTCTATAGGGGATGGGTTTTTTGGGTTTTAAAAAAATAAGTTATGCGTGCCAAAAAAATCTGTGGTGAATGCTTTTGAGGGAAAAAACAGGGGGGGTTTAATGGGGGGGGGGGGGGACTTTGGTGTTAAAAAGATTTGGTTTTTGCATGAACATTTTTATTGGCCAAAAATAAACATGATGTGCAAACTGTGTGTGACAAGTGCTTGCAGTAGACAAAGGGCCCAATCCAAGTAATCCCCAAGAGAATAATTCCATTGCCTGTGCCTAATCAACCCTGGACTGCATTTTAAAAGGATTTGTGTTAGGTTACCCCGATCAAAAGGGGAAAGATACAATTTGTTACTGTCATTGGTTTAGTAAATGGCTCACTTCTTGCCTATTTTTAAAAAAAAGATGCAAACATTTTCCGATTTTTTCTTTTGGGAGATTGTCGGTTAAATGGCTTGCCAAAAACCCTTGTGAGTGTGGGATGTGAAATTTTTTGTCATTTTTGGCGTACTTTGGGAATAGGGTAGGGATAATTGTTTCTTTATTGTTGCACACCCTCAAACTGATGGTCAGACGGAAGTAGTCAATAGGGCTCTTTCAACCCTTTTTGCGTGTTTGATTCTAAGAATTTGAAACAATGGGGGAAATTCTGCCACATGTAGAATTTGCTATAACGGACCGTGCTTTCACTAATCTTATTCTCCATTTTGAGGGAGTGTAAGGGGTTTTTAACCCTTTTACTCCCTTGGATATTTTGCCCTTTTCCTGTTAACGAATTTGTTGATCTTATGGAAAGAAAAAGGTAGGTTTGTAAGGGGAAATTTCAGCTCGGTTCGCACCAACATTGAATGAAAAAAGAGCATTATGCTCGACAGGCCAATAAGGGCCCTGTGAAAACTGTTTTTCATCCAGGAATTTGGGTTTTGGTACATCTGAGAAAGGAGAGATATCTAAACAGCGGAAAACTAATTGACCTTAGGGGAGATGGGCCATTTTTGTTTTTGGGGCGCATAAATGATAACGCTTTCAGATTGCTTCCAAGCACTATGGTAATTAAAAACATAACCTTTAATGTTTCTGACCTTTTTTGTAGACAGGTATTCGGTTGAATCTTTTTGGGAAGGGGGAATGATGGGGAACAAATTCATAAAGTTCTCAAGCCAAAGTCTAATGACCCCCTACATGGTATTGGAGGTCCCAAAGACAAAAGCTAGATTAAGCGAGCGGGAGAAAAACCTTACATGGATTTGTTATGGAACTCCAAAAGCAAGAAAGCAATCAAACAAGTCAATTTAAGCCCCCCCGCTAGTAAACATAAATATCAAAAGCACGGAGAAGCGGAGGGGCCTAAAGATGGAACGATAGCCTTCACAAAGGGGAAAGGGCCCTCAGCCTAAATTTCAAGGCTGCCGCCTTGGGAAACTGCACAGCTGGCATAGGCGGCGATATTCGTAAGTTTTTTGTTTTCTTCCTTTTTTCAAAGCCGGCCTATAGAAATTTAGGCTGCCAGCTTATGTGTTTTTTCGAATATAATACCTTATGTTGTCATTTGAAAGGACACTTTTATCAGATTGAGTAAAAATTTCCTTGAGAGAATCCTCTCTTCTTTAGTTCTTGCAATAGAACTTCCTTCAATTTCTTTATCCTAAACGCTTGGAGAAATCAATCCAGATAGCTTAGGTTCTAATCGACGGGTTCGATTGGGGTCGGTTTCATTTCGTTTTCGATTCAATTTCGATTCTCGGGTTTGAATCCTTCTTGAACGTTGGGTCTTAGATCGATATCTAGGGTTCGCGTCACTACTGTGGCTTAGATTCCTGTGTGGACTAATCGTGACATCGCTAACGTCGTGGAGTTACAGCACTATGTGGAGTTGGAGGACATGGTGCATATGGCCATGAAAGTTGAGCAACAACTTAAAGAAGCAAAAGTCACTCGAATTGGAACCACAACTACTCGAATTCCTACTCTCGTAGAAAGTGGACAGGGGGGGAAAGGAAAGAGAAACCTGGTTCAAAGCCTATGAATGGCGGGTACTTGAAGAAGCACCCACAGGCCACTAAGGAGAGAGGTAACTCATCATCTCAAACTCTAAGAAATCGGATATTAAAAGTTTTAAGTGTTTGGGGATTGGGCATATAGCATCTCAATGTCCAAATCAAAGAGTGATGATCATGTGCGAAGGTAGGGAGATTGAAACTGACAATGATGGCGCTGATTGTGCTAGTGATACTATGCCACGGTTAGAAGATGCTAGTGATTGTGAATATGCTGTAGAAGGTAAGTCATTGGTCATTATGCTTTCCCCCAAATGTGCGAGTTAAACAAGACGAGAATGACAATGTGCAGCGAGACAATATTTTTCACAAGACGGGTGTATAGTTTGATCATAGACGGAGGTAGTTGTGTTAATGTAGCAAGTAACATACTTGTTGATAAATTAGGTTTGCCCACTCTAAAACATCCCAAGCCGTATATAAGTTGCAATGCTGAATGAATGTGGAGAAGTGAAGGTTAACAAGCAGGTCCACATGATGTTTTCAATCGGGAAATATATGGATAAGGTCCTTTGTGATGTTGTACCTATGCATGCTCGTCATTTTTTACTCGGAAGGCCTTGGCAATTTGACAAGAGAGCCATTCATGATGGGTACAAAAATCAATACTCATTTGTGAAGGATGGAAGGAAAGTTACATTGATGCCAATGATGCCAAGGTAAGTGTATGAGGATCAACTATAGTTTAAAAAGTCATTTGTGAGGAAAGTGAGGTAGAAGTCGAGAAACAAAAGAAGAGGGAAAATGAAATTGAAAAAGAGAGGAGGTAAAATCTCTAGGAGAGAAAAGCAAGAGTGCTCGGCTGTAGGTAAGGGAAAAGAGAAAAGAATGAGTTTCTTTGTAAAAGAACGAGAGATCAAGAGTGCACTTAAGGTTAGAAGACCAATGATTCCGTTTGTATATAAGGAGGCCATGTTTGCGAATTTTGACCTTGACACTTCTTTGCCTAGTTGTGTGTTTTTTCTCTTTTGCAGGACTATGAGGACGTCTTTCTTGATGAAAATACCTAATGGTCTACCAAACCCAAAACGAGGGATTGAGCATCAGATTGACTTTGTTCCTAAAGCGGTGGTTCCAAATTGACCAGCTTATAGGGTGAATCCTGTGGAGACAAGGGAGCTACAATGGCAAGTGGGAAGAGTTAATGGCCAAGGGACATATTCGAGAAAGCATGAGCCTGTGTGTAGTTCCTGTATTGTTGGTGCCCAAGAAAGATGGGACATAGCGCATGTGTGTAGATTTGCCGAGTCTAAACAAAATCACAGTGAAGTACCAACACCCCATACCTCATTTGGATGATATGCTTGATGAATTGCATAGATCTATGATATTTTCGAAAATAGATCTAAAGAGTGGCTATTATCAAATTAGAATGACAGAGGGTGATGAATGGAAAACAGCTTTCAAAACAAAACATGGTTTGTATAAGTGGTTAGTGATGCCATTCAGGTTAACTAATGCACCTAGTACACTCATGAGACTAATGAACCATGTTTTGTGTGCATTCATTGGAAAATTTGTTGTTGTATACTTTGATGATATTATGGTTTATAGTAAGAGCTTTGATGAGCATATGGAACATCTTAGGGCTGTTGTTAATGTGCTAAGATAGGGAAAAATTATATGCCAATTTGAAAAGGTACAGTTTTTTGTATAGACGAGTGGTGTTCTTGGGTTTTTGTTGTTACAATAGGTGGAATTACATGTGGATGAAGAAAAGGTGTAAGCCATCAAGAATTGGCCATCTCCTAAATCGCTGACAGAGGTAAGAAGTTTTCTTGGGTTAGCTAGTTTTTATAGATGTTTTGTGCGTAATTTTAGTACATTGGCTGCCCCATTGACTGAAGTAATCAAAAAGGATGTTTGGGTTTAAATGGGAAGTAGAACAAGAAAACACCTTTAATGTGATAAAAGAAAAGTTATGTTCTGCTCCATTGTTAGTTCTGCCTGATATCCCAATCTCCAGGTCATTGCTTACATCCAAAATAGTTATTAGTGTTGTTAAGAGCACATTTAATTTTCTTTGGTAGTGGGTTGTTAATGGGAATGTGGATGGTTTTTTTTTTTTCATTAATTAGCCTTGGAACTCTATAAATAGGGCATCAAAAGTTGTGTTGAGGGAGGATAGACGAATTTTTCAATTGAAGAGTCATTTCTCATATCTGTTTTTTTTTAACAAGCAATCGGGGTTTTGATCTTGTGGGTTCAAACTCGGTTTATATTATTGGTTCTTGTCTCTTATAGGCAACGGGTCAATAATTTCTTTTTATTTTTCTTCTTCTTATTATATATATATATATATTATCGGTTCTTGTCTTCATAAACAACGGGTCAGTAATTTTTTTTTATCCAAAATTGGAAAGTTTGGGCGGTTCAAGATATTGATTGTTTGTTGTTGGGTCTCACAACTCAATTCGTTTGGATTTTCACATCACATGTATATTTAGATACATTTGCCATGACGTGTATAGAATTTAATATATTTAATTAATATTATTATTTTCAATATATTTAATGATAAATGCATCATATTTATCTTTTTGAAGAGCAAGTTTTTATAATGATGCCAGACATAGCTATATGGTAAAGTGCTTGCCCTCATAAACATTGTTTACTAGTTCAATTCCAATTAGTCATTTATGTTTTATCTCTTAAGAATAGTGATAAGAATCATATACCTACAAGACCCTTCACCAGGGCAAGAGCTAAAGGATTACAAAATTTGGCAATGAGGGTCATCTTTAAAACAATTAGACCCCAAAGATATTTGTTTTAGTATCTTCTTTTCCATTGTACAATTGTTGTGCATTTCAACAGGTTATTTATCGGTCTTACAGGATGGAGAGTAAATTCACTAATGCTCAGTTTGTGGGTTATTCATGGACCTACATAAATCAAAGAAGAATCGATCCTACATTGCTCCATGGAGGTGAAAGAAACTAGACACCATATAATGTTTTTCATTTGTATTTTCCTTTGTTAGAAACGACCACATATATTGTGTTTATTTGTATTTTCTTTTGTTAAATTTTTCTTATTTAGAACAGTATAATTACTTGTAAAGTAGGGTTTGTAAGGGACTTTCAGAACATCAAGAATTTGACTTTTGTGCTGTAGGAGAGCTCATTCCTCATGCATTTATCACTCTTATCAATTTCACTTTGAAATTGTGGCGAGTTAGCTTAAGGATTATTGTGAGTTATATCAATACTTCTTGAGTTGCTTCTAATTATTGCTAGTGTGTAATTGGATTTGTTTTATTTGTTCTTGTTCACGCCAAATTAGGGTTCTTCCTGTTGCTAGGTTTCATGCTAATTGTAGAAGTTGGATTAAATTGTTCCTCTTTTATTTGATTGGTATTGAAAATTCAATTGAAGCACATCATAATTTGGTATCAAAGCAAGGTTTAAGGAAGGGAAATTTCATGAATCACAAGTTAGGATTTAGGGTTTTTGATCTTTCATTCTGAAATTGAATTGTGTGAAGTGAAAATTGAAGTCTTGTGTTGAATTGTACCGTGAATTACTTGCGTGATTTCAATTGAAGTGTAGAAATTAGATTGCAATCCTTTGCCGTGAGTTGATTGTATGTCGAACAAGGGGAAGTTATTGAATTTGAATTCCATAATTTGAAGTAGTTATTGATTGGAGCCTAGTTATTTCCTTGTAAATTTTGGAAATTAAAGTGTGCATTTCATTTTTTATCTTGGTGGGAAATAAACATTTTTAATTCAAACCAAACATTTCTTTTGGAGTTACTATGACGATCGCTTTAAATGCAC
>JBBMOL010004208.1:0-11527 GCA_037954665.1 Laguncularia racemosa | reverse complement strand
AAGGATTTCAAGGGCAATATTGAAGAACCATTTTAACTACCCCTATGGATTAATTACCAGGAACGTCGCCAAAGACTTAAAAAAAAGGCCTTCATGGGAGCAACCCATGCAAAAAAAAAAAAAAATTCAATCTATTTTATTTTATTTTTTGTTTGATTTTTTTTCTTTTGATAGCTATAGAAAGGGTACATATCATCAAATGACACTCTCTCGTGCTTAAGGGGAGAACTCCAATCACTTTACACTTTATACCAGGGAAGAACCAGTATTCCTTTTCTCTTATTCTCTAATGTTCCTTATTTTTTTTAATTCCTCTTTAATTGTGCTAAATTTAAAGGAACAGTGCGGACAACTGTTCAAACTAAGTATGGGGGAGAGGATAATAAAATATAGAGAATAGAGAATTGAGTATGATTAGCTAACATCAAAATCATACTATACTCATACTTTGAATATTTGTCCTTAAGCATTATATGGCAAATTTAAGCCAAATTTTTCAAAATTTTCATGAAATCGGAGATTGTACTAAATGTTGTAATAAGTATCCTACAAAATGTGAAATTGACTTGTTCAAGTGCTTTAACTCACCTACAGCTATGATTAGAATACTTAGTTAAAAAAAAGTAGTGAAAATCTTTAAGAAACAAATTTACCTTATATTTAGCTTTAGAATTGGAAGTTTTAGAGTAGGTCGAGTTCTTAAGTGAAAAATAAACAAGTCACTTCTAGGTTAAATTAGTTACATAAAAACTCTTTGAAGTTGTTTTTGAAACAATGATAACACTTATGAAAGAGCTAGAAGAAACTTTCTCCTTAGTGATCCTTTTAAAAAAAAAAAAGGGAAAAGAATCAAGCATAGCCATTACCTAATGATTCAAGTAATTGAGTTAAGAGTATTCGAACTTGAATGTTAAAGTGAGGAAGAGTCTGTAGGGGTATCTTAAAACCCATCACTTGAGTGACAGCTCGGGATGTGCCGACTCGATGAACTCACTATAATGATAAGGGCGAAAAAGGCAAAAGTTCATGAAAAAGAAGCGGGCAAAAACCCATCAAAATAGATGTTTAATTAAATCAAAAGAATATGAATGTAAAGATCATTGAATGAAATAAGACTTATAATAAAAGGGAGAAAGTCTAGGGAAAGAGTAATACCATATGCTTTTACTTTTTGTTGCAAAGATTATAAAATTGCTAATATCCAATGAAGTTTAATTAGGTATTTTTCCTTATTGGATTAAGTATTTACTTTTGGAATAAAAGTTCTTTTGCTAAACATGAGGATCAAAGTTTGTTTTGTTTAGATTAGCTATTAATTTTGACTAGGGTAATTTAATCACAGGAAACCAGTTTGGTTGGAGTAGTAGACTTTAAAATTACAAGCCCATGAATTATAAAAGAATAGATGCTTGAAATGATGAAAATGAAAAAATTCGTATAATCTTGACAATTTTTTAAATTTGTTTTTGATTCAATTGCTTGAGGACAAGAAAGATTTAACTTGGGGGAATTTGATAGTGTCATTTTAACCCCAATCTTTATAGTATAAATTGTGTTAATTTATTATTGATTTTATAGAAATCATAAGAAATGTTACTTAATTTTAAATTATGGTGATAAATTGGGTTTTTTAAATGGAGTCAAGAGTGCAAATTTCAAGTGATTTAGATAAGTCATCTAAAATTTTGGGATCAAAGTCAAGAATTTACACCGCCGGTGTACAAGGGAAGTACACGGGCGTGTATTTTCAGAGCACACCGTGGTGTTTGGCTTGAAGAACCAACAAAGCTTACACGGTTAAAGTATACGGCCGTGTGTCTGGCTTGAAGAACCCAAAAAAGCCTACCAGTTTAAAATTAAAAACGGCCGTGTGTTTGGCTTGAAAAGCTAACAGAAGCTTACACGGTTTAAATACACGGCCGTGTATAACCTGGGTTGAGACTGTGTATATGGATAAGTTTGGCCGTTTCAGGAGATCTTTCGGTTTTCTTTTTATATATCTCTTCGTTTTCCAAAAGGAGGGAGTTAAAGGGGTGAAGAAACCGAATAGGAAAGCAGGAGACACCCAAACAAAGACTTTCATATTTTTTTTCACTCTTTGAATTCGTTTGGTAAAAGAATGATAAGTCGCAAAATACCCTTATCTAGAGTAATGAAATTGTGCTTTATTTTTTGAATTTTTAGATGATTTGTTGAAGAAAAGGATGCGTAATGGAAAAGAATGTTAATTTCAGGATCTTCTAGAGTATTTTGGAGCTAAGGGAAGGAGTTTTGAAGAGTCGGATCAAGTTTGGAAGGAATTAGATACATTTCATGTGAAGAGAAGAATTCTGGAAAGTACACCAGCGAGATTACACGCCCATGACTTTGCTTGTTATACTGAAGCGGATGTTTGGAAAGTACACGACAAAGTACACCCCTAGTACTTTCTTGTGAACAATTTTTTCTTCTTTCAATGATGTTTCAAATACACACCAATGTACCTCCCATGACTTGCCGTGTATATTCACAAAAGGGAAAATTGGGAAGCAAGCATGAGATACACAACGAGATACACTACTCGTGTATCCGCCGGTTTTTAAAGAAACCCGGGGTTCATGTAAAAAATCATTATTTGCCCTAGAAACGGAATTACGAATTTTTCATTTTCTCTCACTCTCAAATGAAAGGGAAAGAAGATCTTTTGATTTAAAGGAATTGATGACCCACGAAGAAAGATTCTATTTTTAAGGGTTTGCCCAAATATTTTACTATTTTTCTAGTAATTTATTTTTTTTTGCCCAATTTATAGAGGAGTAGACCCAAATCTAGATTTTATTGAAACTTTTCTGTCAGTTGAAGATTTTTTCTTAATGCGAACTGTTGATTTTTCTTATGTTTAATTCCTCTTCAATTTTTCTTAAAATTCAAGGTCCGGAATTGTTTTTATCAGAATCATTTAGTAATTGAAAATTGCTCATAAAATAGATCAATCAACTGATAATTTGATTTCTTCTAGAATAGGAAACAAGAGTCTTTCTGTTTACATCGATTATTTTGATGCGAATTCATGTGCTTTAAAATTCAGTTGCTATAACTAAGGGAGATCCATTTATAAACCGGATTAGTAGGTTAAAAACTTAAAGAAATTAACTTGACTAAAGAATTCGATAGTATAAATAAATTACGAAAATCTTCAGAAATCAATGAATTACATAAAAAGAGAAGAGGAAAAAAGATCAACTTACTTTTTTTTAATTTATAAATCTTCAAAACCATTTGTTAGGATTTTTTTTGTTTTAAGTTTAAGTAATTAAGTTTCCCCCCAAAATTTTAACCCGGGGGTTAATAAAGGGGAACATTAGTCATAGTTGGTTACCTAAGGGACTCCTTGTGCTACCGCTATATTACCACGTAGGTCATTTTTCCTATTTGCTTCGAGTGGGGATTAAAAAAAAAAATTTCAATTATTAAAACTAGATTGGCAAGATCAAGTTTTTAGCGCCATTGGGGGGGATACGCTAATAAGAAACACTTTTTACTTTTTAAATTTTAAAACCAATTTCTTTCTTTCTTATTTTTTTTTTTTTCCCCTTTTCTTCTTGGGAAAATTTGGGAGCTCATAATTGTTTGATTACATTTACAGTGAACCAAATCGCTCCAAGGAACTTGCTGTTTAATCCTGAGCTAGAGAAAATTATTCGCTTTAAACAAAAAAACAACACTCGACTGAGTCAACATCATTTGGTTTTAAAGGAGAATCACAAAGGAAAAATGCTTACAAGTCAAATAATCGTTCTTAAGAGCGAATAAGAAATGTTGTTTGGGGATCCCCCAAATCATAAACTTGTTGGATAATAAAATGGCCGATTAAATGACCACCTAAAACCCAAATTCTGTTTTTGCTGGGGGGGGAAAAACTTGAAGGCGTTAGCTCACAAAAAGTCCCCCGAGTGGGGCAAATAATTTTAAACAAAAACCGCCGGATTCGATGGGTAAAATATACTCAATTTGTGGTTTACAGGAGAAATCCAAATGCACAATCCAACTCTTTCGGAGAATGCGTCCCTTCAAAATTTAATGGAGTTAGGATGAGCATCTCCTCGGGCTTTTCCCATTCCTTTAAAAGGGCAAGGCTAAGAAGGGGGGCTAATTCTTTACCGGAACCCATTACTACAGGGCAAGGCTGATTAAGAATTAAGGAAAAATTCTTCCCCCCCTTAAAAGACCGCTAAATTTCGAGGGTTCAATCATCATCATTTTAAATATGGAACTTGTATGAAAACCGGGGAGAGATTTAAGGATAAATGGGGAAAGCCCACACCAGGGATCCTAGGGGGGCTTAAAGTTTAATATTTATAAGGGTTAACAAAAGAACAAAAAATAGATGCATAGCGGGGCACCTTGAACCAAAAAACTCCTGAAAAAATTTTTTTACTTGTTGAGACGGCCGCGAATAATTATGAATGTCAAAATGGGGGGGCAAAGAAAAGAAGGTAGCGGGCATCTTAAAGTGGATGTGGCTATTTCATCTTTTCCAAAGTTAGGCTTTTTTCTGGGAAAAATCAGGGGTTGGGTTTTGTCTCACAACATCACTGGCATTGTGGAACCCTCAGGGGGTAGAAGGGCAAATAACAAGTGATTATTTGGGAAACCAATCGGCCCCAGAAAAAATCCATACAGAAATACTTAAACCCAAGATGGAAAAAATCACCAAAAATTTTTTTTGGGACAACAACAGAAATTCAAAGGGGAAAAACCGAATCCTCCACTAGGTTATCAAGCCCTTTTTTCAATTTTCCAACGCCACTTGAGATCTCCCACAAAATTCACAAGGGATTCGAAGACAACAGAATCCTTAGATTGATTATAAAAAAAAACCGGCCTAGGAAATCAGAGGCATCGTACACAACTTGAAAACTAGGTCGGTTAGATACTAAGCTTCTTTAAAGAGACTCGGGTTCATTACCGAGAAACACGGAAACCAACCCAAAGGAACATGTAAAGCTGCACTTACGAAGTTAAGGAACCAACCAAAGTTAAAGAAGAAGAGAGTCGGGTGCGAACCAAAAAAGAACAAGTATTCTCAAAAAGGGGAAAGCATTCAAAAAATCACCTAAAAAAAAACATCACCTCTAAAAACCCAAAAACAAGCCCAATTTCCTTCCCCTACACACTCAAGAAGGACAAAACAGATGAGCACATGGGATTTTTAGAGATTTTCAAGAAAATTGCATATAAACCCTTTCCACGGTTGAGGCTTATCACAAATGCCACGAATGAAAAATTTTTTTAAAGAGTTCTATCGAAAAAAAGGGAACTTAAAGATTTTCTCCACTATAATTTTAGGAGGAGAATGCTCTGGGGTAATTCAAAACAACTCCCAAAGAATTAAAAGACCTGGGAGCTTACCATCCCTTGCCTATAGGGAATTTATCTGAAGAACAGACTTTGGGCGATTGGGACCACATTAAATTTGATGCCAACAAGATGTTCCAGAAATTGGGTAAGGAACCCCGAAATCGACCAAAATGATCTTCAGTTAGCCATTGATCAATCAAATCTCGAAGGATATTGAAGACGTATTGGGAAAGGTGCAGGACTTTATTTTTCCCGGGGGTTTTTCGTCACCTTGATATGAAGTAGATTGGATCCCTCTTTTTTTGGGGGGCCATTTTTGCTACTGGTAGAGCCTAATGATGTTGGGGATGGAATTTAAAGGTTAGAGTGGGAAAGAAGACATAGTGAAAATCCTGACGTCCTTAAAAAACCTGCACCAATGACCTGCATGCAATCGACTCCCCAACTTTCGCTTTCTGATTCATTAAAAATCCGGTTTGGGTGATGCTTGGTTTGTGAGAGAATGGGGGAAAGAACCCGAAAATATGGCATAAATTTGTCAAAAAACTTAATAAAAACCCCAAATGAAAAGAAAAAAAATTTAAAGTATAAAGACCACCTTTCAAAATCGAAACCTTAAATTGAGGAACCATTTGAGAATTGAAACAACTCCAGATTACCTTAAATAGCTTTTTTGGGAAAAAAGTTTCTAAATTTCCCAGTCATAATTGCTCAAATCTGGATCGAATCCCAGGAAAGGTTATTGCATTCCGGGGAAAACACAAAAAAGAAATTGCAAAAAAAAATTGCAGATATAAATGGGAAAATTACCCATCTTTTGTACCACAAAAAATTTTTAAGGAAGATTTTGTCGGGCCTGGTACAACCACGCCGACTTAAACCAAAATGAAGAGTTTTAAAAAAGGAAGCATCAAATTTCTTGAGCATGAATGATCTACCCGATTTTCTGAAGCTCAGGGTAGCCCCATTCAAGTAGTTCCGAAGAAAGGGGGTATGACATGGACCAAGAAAAAAATAACTCATCCCCGGGGAAATTTTCACGGAAAGGGGGAGTTTTGTATAGATTACCGCAAGCTAAAGATCAACTTAAAGGATCTTTCCTCTTTCCCCTTTGGGACCAAATGCTTAAATTTTTGCTGGTCAGGGATATTACTGTTTTCCCCTGGATGTCTGGAATTTTCAATTCCTTCGCACCTGAAGACAAAAAGAGACATTCAATCCCTTTGGACCTTTGCTTATCGCCATGCCTTTCGGATCATGCAACCCCCCACCTTTTTCCCAAAATGCATGAGGCTTTTTTTGAGGGAAAGGTAGAACAAAATGGAAGTATACAGATGAAATTTTTTTATTTTCGAGAATTCTTTTTATGATGCTACACCATCTTAGTTATGTTCAACGTTTTGAAACACAACCTGGTCCTAAAAGGGGAAGGCATTTTATCAAAATAAGGGATTTTTTTGGGGGATAAAATCCCAAGAAAGGCATAGAAGTGGATGAGGAAAGACGAAGCAATTTTTTAAATTGCCCTCACCATCTTTAGAAAGGAAAACAAAGTTTTCTTTCCATGCAGGGGCTATCAACATTCATTAAAGATTTTTTCAAAAATTGCTAGGCCAATGCAAAAACCCTTTTAGAAGGATACCCCTTTGACTTCAACCAGGAAAAACATTGATGCATTTGAACTCCCAAGCAAAAAACCATCACGCACTTACATGGTCACACCAAATAGACGTTCCCTTTGAGATTTTGTGTGTGCTAGTGACCGGGTGTGGGGGCTGTTCTGGCTCAGCGAAAGGACAAAACTTTTTAACCCATTCATTATGCAGCAAAAAACTCACCCTACACAAGAAAACTAACAACCACTGAGGGATTTCTGGCAGTCGTCTTTGCCTTTGACAATTCAACCAATCTCATCTTTTCTAAGGCACGAATACAGATCATTTTGCCTTGAAATTTTTGTGACAAAACAAACAAAACCACCCTCATTCGGGGGGATTTTAAATTCTTCAAAAATTTGATCTTGAGATAAAGATAAAAAGGGTGCCAAAATCAGCAACCGCTACCTTCACTTTGGAAATCCCGTTTAGAAAGACCGAAAGAAGTTGAATCAACGATGATTCCCCAGGAATGATGTACCAAAGACCGTTAAGATGATATACCCATGGTTACTGAAAATACCAATTCCTTGGCAAGGGCCCTTCCTAAGGATATGAACAAGCAGCAAAAGAAAAATTTTTCACCGAATTGGGCCACTACAGGAGGATCCACATTTATTTAGAAATTTTTTTTTTTAATGATTTGAAGGGGGTTTTTTCCCTAAAAGGAGAAAAATCTTTTTCCCCTACACAGTGGGCCAACAGAGGAAATCATAGTGCCAATAGGGGGCGCATAAAATATTTTAACAGATTTTTCTGGCTGTCATTTTTAGGGAGCTCAAGTAATGCTCGATGTGACCGACAGAGGGATGGGAAATATCAAAAAGGAATGAAAAGCCACAACCACAATTAGATGTGAATATTTTGATTTGGGACATCGACTTTATGGGGGCCCCTTTTCCCCTTTTTTGGAAATAAATACATATTGGGAGCGTGATTACGTCTCTAAATGGTAGAAGCACAAGCCTTGTCGACAATAATCTCGGTGGTTGTTAAATCTTGAAGAAGCTCTTTGTAGATTCGGGGTCCTGGGCACTCATAATGGCAGAGGTCACACTTCGTAATTCCCAAATTGAAAAGATTCTTTAAATGAATGGGGGGACTCACCGCTTGTTACGCCCAAAAAACCCCCAAAAATAGTGGGCAATGGAGTTTCAAAAAAGGACCTAAAGCTTCTTAAGAACCGGCTCACCATAGACAACTAGGCCGAGAATTTTAAAGACTTTTTGGGCATATCGGGCAACTTACAAAAACCCCCCCTTGATACACTCCAAACGATTTTTCTACGGGGGAAAACTTGCCATTTACCATTGAGACAGATAAGGGATTTTGGGCGATCAAATCTCCAATTTAGATCCACCGTCCCCGGACCATCGAAGGTGCACTAAAAACTAGATGAAGGAGCCATGGGATATTACAAATTTATATATATACAAAAAGAAAGCCAAGAAGTTTCATGATGCTCGGCTACCATGAAGGACAGTTTTAAAAAGGGGACTTTTTATTTCTTTTCAACTCTAGGGTGAAATTTTCTTTGGGGGAACTTTAAAACAAATGGTCCGGGTTTCCCTTCCCGGGAAAAAAGGTTTTTTCCCCCACGCAAGTTGATTGGAACACCCCAGAAAGGCATTTTCAAGGGGAATGGCAAAGGTTAAGCATTACTTTGGGGCAAAACGTTTTTTTGGAAAAAGGGGGGCTGAACCTCATTCCATCCCATTTACCCACCTTCATTACGCGGCAAACGACTTAAACAACAAGCTCTTGGGACAAACCCTTTTTGCTTAGTAATTTTTTTTTTCTTTTTTTTCTTTTTTATATCTGTTGTTTTTGGGGAACTTTTGCAGGAAACAACTACAAGGGGGTAACCAAGTTTGGTTCTAGAAATCACCTTAATAACTCTTTAACCTAAGTGGGGGAAAAATTTTGGATGGGAACCTTTTCAAGGGGAAAGCAAGATGAAGTATGAAGTATTTTAAAAACTACGCCAACCCGGGCGAAACCCAATACCAATACGTTCGGGAAATTTTTACCTAAGCCCCAAACACCTAAATGGAAACCGCAACCCATGCTAAACAACAAGAACCTTGGTAAATGGAAACGCCACAAACGGGGATGAAAAAACCGATGATAATCGGGATGAAAACCCACGGAAATCAATCCGATAAGTTCAAAAATTCTTGAAGAAACCCAAAAGAGGTGCCCTCAAAAGGGTTTTTAAAGGGTTTAAAAAATTAAATTCTTTTTGTTCAAACCTAGGGCTTTTATACTAAGTACAATTCATGAAAAACAATCCAAAAAGATGTAGCTTAGATAAGTTTCGTAAAAACCAAACAGGAAAAAATGGCTGGCAGGGATGACGGTCGAAAATACGGCCGGTATCTTTCTGACAAATCGGCCAAAAATACCGGGCCCTGTCCGACCATTTCTTTTTTACCGTGTACTTTTCTATCACATTCCCCTCACAAACGACCGTGTACTTTTGGTCGTGTATCTTCCTGGATTTGCTTGACCCAAACACGGCCGTGCCTTTTTTGCCGTGTATCTACCGGTTTTGATTTTGTGCAATCTTTGGAAATTTCCCACACGGCCTGCCTTTAACAAAAACCCTCTTCAACCTTTTCCGGGTGACTTGTATAAAACAAAGGGGCTTCCCAGGTTGTTCCCAAACCGTTCCAACTTTATGATTTCTCCAACCTTTCTGGGTTTATGGACAACCTTTATTAACCGTTAATCTTCCCTTTAATCGTTTTGCTTGATTCTTGTACGATCCAGGGGGCCTTCAAGAGGGTCCACATTTCTCTTCCGTTGGCTCCATCAGGACCATCATTCCCCCCCCCCTGAAAAGGATTTTTCCTCAAACATCGCCTGCATCAAAGGCTCAGATCAGAACAAAAAAGTGACACTTACTGGGTACCCACCCGGTAAAATTTTCTTGTAGGCATTATCATTTATTTTCTCAACATCGAAAAAGGCCGTCCCCCTGGGTTCAATTGGTCTCCTCTGCAAAGAAAACTCCCTTGCGAAAATACACCCAAACCAACTCCAGGCGAAAAAAACGGGGGCCCTATCCTTGTTTTACCCTTGAAGCAACCCTGGAAATTTTGTTTACAATCCTAATCTTTACCTATGCATGTAGCTATCTCACAAAAATCTGCCTTAGAATCAGCATCAAAACTCACAGACTTGTAAGTGCAATGGCAATAAATAAATAGGAAACCAACGGGTTAAAACCATACACAATCTCAAATGTGAACAATGAGTAGTGCTATATAAAGCCCTATCATATGCAAACTCCACAAATGGTAGACAATCCTTCCAAGTCCTAATGTTTCTTTTCTATGATTGCCCCTAAACAATTGAATTAAAGTCCTGTTAACCACATCAATTTGTGGGTGACATTATTTGAACACATCCGTTTAGTTCCCAACTTTTCCCACAATACTCTCCAAAATTGACTCAAAATTTCTCATCTCGATCACTAACAATGCTTCTAGGATACATGCGGACGTACTCCCTTTCTAAAGAACAAATCAACAATGTGTATAGAAATCATTAGTTTTATGAAAAGGGAATAAATGAACCGTTTTAAAAATCCTATCCACAATCACAAAATTAGAATCTCGACCATGCCTAGGCCTAGATAATCCTAACACAAAATCTATGGAAATGTTTATCCATGGCTCACGAGGAATGACACTATACTTATAAACCAATCTAAGAAGTCATCTAAAAAAAGGAATGGGATGGCGATACTTTACCGTAAAGTTGTTTTATGGCGCGGCAGTCAACACACATTCTCCATGTCCTATCCCTTCTTAGGCACTAAAATCACAGGCACGCACATGGACTCATGCTCTCCTTACGTATCCCTTCTCCATTAACTCATCTACCTGCCTTTGGGGTTCCTTTGGAAAGACATTTTCAAAATCCTACACAATAGACAAAAACCATACTAGCAAAGATTAGATAGTTCGTTAGTATTAAGACATGTTTCCTTAAAAAAAACCCTCAACAACAAGGTTGCTTTATCACTAACGCTCTCCTCACTACACTCACTCTGCCACACAACTCTCCTTTTGCAAGGCTGCCCTCTCCTTTTCACTCACCACCAAAGTTGATCCCCCTTCAACTTGGCCTCTCACACTCTTTCCAGCCTTCCTCTCCTTTTCCTTTTGATCTTGACTTTTATATTCTTTTCCCTTTTCATTGTCTTTTTCTCTCTCACCTCACTATACTTTTCACTCACCTTGTGTTTGCAAACGACTGTTGTAGCTGCAACTGATCCTCATACACTTGTTTGGGTGTTAACGGTTTAAGATTAAAACTTTTCCCTTGGGGAATAAGCGTATAACTTATTAGAAAAAGCCATCATGAACAACCCCTTCCTATCAAATTGCCATGGCCTCCCCAAAAATACATGACATTGCTTGCATTGGCACTACATCACATAACACCTCATCCTCATACCTACCAATGCAAACCCAATTAATTCTTGCATACTCACCTTATCTCTCCACTACATTCAACCACAC
>JBBMOL010004207.1:0-11531 GCA_037954665.1 Laguncularia racemosa | reverse complement strand
AAAATAAAATATAATACATAACTTATTAAGAAAAGATAACTGGAAAAAATAATGATGAGGAACAATGAAGGCTAGCAGTCAATGACTGCTCTGTTCACTAGCTATGTAGTTCAAGAAAAACAAAAAAGAAAAAACCGTTGGGTCACGCTTAGTGCTGGATTGCTAACCCTTACCCTTAAGGGGAAAGGAAATTTCGGGATAAAACTTAATTAGTATGCATGATCTATCTGACAATGGAGTTTTAGTTAATTTTTTCTTTCAATCTGTGTGTAGTAAGTTGCGACTGGCCATTGCAGATCATAGTTGTAGTACGGAAAATCTTTAATATCATTTTAGCTTTTGCTGGTTTTCTGTAGCCTAGAGAATACAAAGTTGACCTCTTGGAAATCTAGATTCATTGTAGATGACATTTTTAATTTGTTGTCTTTCTTTGAGCCTTGTGTTTTTCTTTCTGCAAGAAGATTTGATAATTCGTTTGTTGGTTTGGTTAAATCCCAAAGTAAAAGAGGGTGTTCAATGTTTATAAGGATACTAATCCCCCAATCCCTTAAGCTAGACTTTGTTTTTCGAATTATGGCTCTAGACCACCCGACAACGAGGTATAATCCCTTGTTTTGCCTTTCCGACATTAAATAGTTCTTTTTAGGGGGAAAAAATCATGCTTCATCATGGGACGTTTACTAGGTTGTTAGTTGCATCACATCTTTTCATATATGCATTGTTTCATCAACTTAATTGATATAACTTGGGGAGAAAACTTATTGTGGAAAAAAAAAAAAAGAAAAACTAAGGGATAAAAAACCAAGTCAAACTAAAAAAATTCAGTCTTTTGCTTTCATTTCAATGGGGCATTCGGCTTGGCTCAGACTATGGAGCAAACTGGCTAAAATTTTTAGATTAAAAGAAGCTAAAGCATACCAAACCAATTAAGATTATTTTTTATTTTTCAATTCGAATTAAGATACATTGCGATTTGTATAGTCAAATTGAACCTTAATTTATCTTTAAACACTTTGCTTTGGATCTTGATATGATTCTTATAGAGGCCTTAATTTGATTTTTGGGCCTTAAGTCTAGTAATTATCTAGGTTTGACTTTTTAGGTTAAAGTAAAAAGGTCTAAAGAGTGAGTAAGAGCTGTTAGACTAACCCATTCATTATTAACCATTTTTATGTGGGTTCATGCATTATAAGAGACCTTTGGTGGGCTTAGATTAAGGGAGATCCCATTTAGGGGTCCATTAATAGGACTTATCTTGTTGTCAATCGTCAACATATGATCTAACAAACGGCATTAATGGTCAAACTCCATAAATTCTCATAACCCTTTCTCATGTTGTGGGAGGAAATTAAAGAGAGATGTGGAGATGCTATTGAATTGTAGTCCTAAAATATCAAACAAGGGAAAAAAAATGAAGAACACACTTTGTCTCTTATTAAGAGCAATGGGGTTTAATGCTTAATAGCTCCTTTATGTATAACACATGTGTTTGAACTCTTGAGATCACATGGTCCTCCTTATTGCCTATTTCTCTCCTAATCATCCCATATGTGCTAGCTTATGTCACTCATCAAAGGTCATGTGTAGTGTGATATGCATTGTTGCACCCATGTGACCTTTGTGATGGGATCCTTTCACTCACATTTATGACAACTCCATTAGGGAAGAGGAAGTTGACAACTTGATGATGACAACTATGAGAAACAGGACAACTAGTCTTGTTGATAGTATTAATCAAGAACTTAACATCAATTTTAAGATTATTAAGCAATCTACACTAGCACTTGAAGATGTAATTCAAAGCAATACTAGACAATAGGGTGATGAATGCATTTTAAGAAAACATTAGGACATTGAATCAATTCATGCCTAACATTTTAAGAAAACATTAGGACATTGAATCAATTAATGCCTAACATGGTTGCTTTTATGGCCATGCAATAGGGTGTGGCTTTGTTGAATCCTACTATCACTATACAACAATGCATCCTTCAAGTAGCTCAATCATCTAATCCTCTTACTGTAAATGGGAAAGTTGTTCATAAGGCTAATGAACAAGTTCCTATGTTAGAGCCTATGCACCTAGTGCTTGAGGTGAGGGACATAGGTGTTTAACTTGGAGGTTCCTTATTCTCATGTGCTATTCCATATGTCACAATTGTTAGATTGCAAGTAATCTTACTCCTGTACCATCATGCCAGTGGAAGCTATGATGTTTGCTCTAAGGGGCTCAATTGTCATTAAGAATGATCTTGACATGTATTTAAAAGAAATATAGAAGAAGTTTGCTATAGGGGTCTCAAACTCCTTTACCACTAGAACATTGTAGCAAAGCTATATTAAAAGGATTATATGAATCCTAAGTTCATGTTGTTTAATGGCAAAAAAGGAAAGTGCTAAAGAGCACATGTTGAAATTTATGAGACACTAGAGATTTATAAACTAGATGAAAATTTGAAACTTAAAGAATTTTTCTAGTCTCTTTTAGAAGAGGCAATACTTGGTATACAAATATTCTCATTAAATTTATTTATTTAATTGTTTCATATAATTTAAAATTCAAATTTTACTATTTTCCTATTACTCATATATATGAATATTCTCTCCTATTATTCCTTAGTGTTCACTATTTACTTGTTCATTCATATTCATTGCCAATCAGGTAAATATGTTGTTGATCAATCCATCTAAGATTCAATTGTCTTAGTATAGATATATTGAATATACAAACTTCTTTTTCTTTTCCTCATTTTATTAATGTTAAACTAGGTATAGAAACATAAATTTTATAGGAGTGCTTAGCTTATGTTGATAAATTGGTTAGAATAAGGATTCATTAATTTGCTTTCTATATTTAATCTTGTACAGTTTAATTATTCTTAAAATTATGTTCTGTGGAGAATTCACCATACAAGTTTCATATTAGCTAAACACTTTGTTTTTACGGTTAAAAGCATGAAATTATTATTTCATTCATTTAATATTATAACTATACAAATTTGATATCATATTAATGGAAGTAGTTTTGTCCCATAATAATTTTACGTATCTTAATATGTCATATGAGAATTTTCTTTTTATTTCTATAGCATGTAAATTATGTTTGTTACTGAATATCAATTCCAATTTCATTATTCCCTTTCAATATAGAATTCTTATATTGTGTTCCCATTTATAAAAGTAATAGCAAGCAATATTGGTTTTATAGCTTTACATTGTTAAATATTTTTATGCTGTAAATCTTCAAATCATTACTCTTTTTTTCTTTTTTTGGTTGTTCATAATTGTTGTTGTAGCATTTATGCAAAACTATTGTTGTTGTTATTAGTATTATTAAATGAATATAAGTTTACATTTTGTACATGTTCTAGTTATATTTAGAATAGTATTTATTAGGTTATTCTAATTATTTAGATCCTCTAAGATTAACATTCTAAAAAGGAAACACGCTTGCATATTCATGTTCTTTTTTCACTTTTAAAGAATGTTTTAAAATAAGAGATATTTATAATGTTTTGCTGTACTTATATTGCGATTAGAATATTATCAAGAAAATTGCAAATAAGCCCTCTAAACTTTAACTAAGGTGTAGATACATCTTCTAAACTTTCAAATGTTGCAAATAACCCTCCAAAACTTTGATAAATTTGTAACACAAAGGACAATTGCCCTTTTTTTTTTTTAGTTTAAAAATACACACTAAGTTCAAAGTTTATGGGGGTATTAAAGCATATTTTGATAAATTTGATTGGTATTTTTGCACCAAAATCAAAGTTTAAAGGTGTTGTTTACAACTTTTTGGAGTTACTTACCAATTTATCAAAATTTAGGGGGTGAATTGCAACTTTTAAAAGTTCAAGGGACATATCCACACCTAGGTCCAAGTTGAGGGGGGTAATTTGCACTTCTCCCTACATTACAGTCTTACTAGATATATTAATATATTAATTATATATTTATGGTGGTAGTCGTTGGCATTGGTTGTATGGAAATAAGTTTAAATTTATGATGTATAGATATTCTATATTGTACTCGTAATAGCCTTTAATGGGTTACCATGATAATTTAGAAAATTTTGTTCAAATAGTTTTTACATACGATGAAATATGATTATTTCTAAACCTTTTTTTTTTTCATTTTCTAAGATCTTAATTATAAGTTCTAAAATTAAAGTTTTGTGGTAACTACTATAAAAAAAAAAACATATTATTCTTATCACGCACATGATATACCAATTCCAATATGTTTCCTTTTATACTATAATTCCTTGTTATATTATAATTTCAATTGTTAGGATACATTATTAAATGCTTTTAGCAAAAAGTACGTTCTAGAGTAGACTTTTGAAAAAAAAAATTAAAGCATAGTTACTACATTAGAATTAATATTGCTGTATAATTTCTTAAAAGTACTTTTGAAAATTTTGGGGTTTCACAATATGACTTATAATAGTGACTTCCCAAGTGTTCACCTATCATGTGAGTAATTTTCCTTGAGCATACATAACTTAAGAGTTTTGTTCAACTTGTATCTACAGCACCAACATATGTTTTCATGATTGAATTTAAATTTTCTTATATTTATCTAATAATGTATAATAACATATATAATTGATATTAAATTATATATAGCAAAAACATAATATGTTATCATATTATTAAAAGAAATTATTTATTATATTATGTATATAATATATTACTATAGATATTTGTTTATAATAAAGCTATAATACATGTGCTCAATTATATATTACTTAATAAGTTTATAAAATATAACTATATCAAATAATATATAATATTATATATATGATAGATAATTAAGATACATTATTTATTGGAATATATTATATTATTAATTTATGTACATATATTAATTACTTTTAGAGATAGAATTGAGCTGTCTCCAAAAGTCAAAGATTACATTGCAAATAAATTTGGACATATATTTCTTATGATATCTTAAAAACTTAACAACGGCATTAAAATTAAACATTTTCTGCTATAATATTAGAGATGGATTAGTAACAAAATTAAGCCCTTAGAAAATTTATTAGTAATCTAACTAAGATTGCATTGGAAAAATGGATAAACTTTAATAAGACTTTCTTTTTATGTTGTCGTAAATTCGTTATAAGTTTGTTGCTAATAAATATTTTTAATACAAGATTTTTTTTTTGTTTCTAAAAGTTAAGATTATATTTAATAATTAGAGATGGATTTGCAACCAAAATTGAAAAAAAAAAGTATTGCACCTAAATTTTTTCATTTCCTACAATAGAATTAGAGACAGACTTGTATTAGAATTAAATCCATCATAAATCTATTTGGAATATGTCTCAAATTCCATTGCAAATATAAGTAAAATTATTAAAACATTTATTTTCCTTATCATATAAAATTCATTGCAAATCTATTGTTAATTAATATTTTTAGGGATAAAAAAATTTCCATCTCTAATAGTGAAGATTCTATTTGTAAAGTTTAGTGATGGAATAGCAACAAAATCAAAAAAGAAAATATTGTGCCAAAATTTTCTCATTTTCTACAATAGAGTAAGAGATGAACTTGTGATAGAATTGATTCCCTTGCAAATTCATTGGTAAGCCATCTTATAATCTATTTAAAAATAAATAAAATTGTAAAAACATGTCTTTTTCATGTTTTACTAAATTCATTGCAAATCTATAGCTAATCAATTTTTTTTAAGACAAATATTTCCCATCGCAAATTTTTTCTCTCCAAACCCTAATTTTCTTTTAGTGTAAATTTTACAAGGTATAAGTTATAAGATGATGCACGAAGGTTAATTCTATAAATGAACTATTACACAAAGAATTACTACAGGCTTAAAAATGTATATTATGAAATATATGGCAAACTATAAAAAATGGAATGTTACAAAAAATAAGGAGATTCAAAAAGTGTAAAATAAAATTAAGATAATTCACATGAAGATTTATAGACCATTTCTTTCTTTTCTTTTCTTTTCTTTTTCTTTTTCTTTTTCTTTTCTTTTTTTTTTTAAGGAAGGTTAATTTCAAAATATATTGTGAATTAAGAAAAAGCATCATTACAAATGACATTTTTAAGAATGAGCTAAAAAAAAGAACTAGTATCATGAATTATTTTTCCGGCATCATTGTTACAAAGTTTATAGTCAAATTATGTAATTCACAGTAAAGTCTATAGCTTTTAGAAGATTCATGATTGAAAAGCGTTGAAAGTTATATAAATGCAAGCGCATTTACATCCTTTTTCAAACAAGAAAAATGATTTAAAAAAAAAGAAAAAAAAGACTTACAGTTAATTTAAAGCAATCTTATGGTGTCAAAGGACATACAAGAAAAAAAAATCACTTTTCAATTATCAAAGAAATGATATAAAATTAAAAAAAGTTTTCAAATTTCAAAAGAATTATTTTCATTCTCAAATAAGAAAAGCAAAATATAACACTTACCTTATTTAGAAAAGATAACTAAAAAAAATAATGATAAGGACAAACGGAGACGGGCAATCAATGACCGCCTTGATCTCCAGCTATATAGTTCAGGAAAAACAAAAAGAAAATCCATTGGGTGGCATGATCTATCTTACAATGGAATTTGAGTTAATTTTTTCTTTCAATCAGTGTGCGGTAAGTTGGAACTAGCCATTGCAAATAATGGTTATAGTACGGCAAATCTTTAATATCATTTTAGCTTTTGCTGGTTTTTCGTGGCCAGAGGAATCGAAAGTTGTCCTCTCGGAAATCTAGGTTTATTGTTGATAATATTTTTAATCTGTTGTCATGCTTTGAGTCTTGTGTTTTTCTTTTTGCAAGAAGATTTATTAATTCATTTGTTGGCAAGGTTGCGTCCCAAGGTAACAGAGGGTGTGCAATGTTTATAAGGATACTAATCCCCAATCCCTTTAGCTAGACTTCGTTTTCTCGAATTGTGGCTCTGGACGACCTTACGACGAAGTATAATCCCTTGTTTTACCTTTTCGACATTCAATAAAAGTTCTTTATAAGGGGGAAAAAAATCACGTTTCATCATGGGAACTTTACTTGGTTGTTAGTTGCATCATATCTTTTCATATATGCAATGTTCACCATCTTAGTTAATATGACTTGGAGATAAAACTTATGGTGGAAAAAATAAAGAAAGAAAGAAAAACCATTGGTTAAAAAACCAAATCAAACCAATGAAATTCAGTCTTTTGCTTTCGAATTAATTGGGCATTCAGCTCGGCTTAGAACATGGACCAGCTAAAAATTTTAAATTAGAAGAAGCTAAATCATAACAAACCAATTAGGTTTATTTTTTGTTGTTCAATTTAGATTTAGATACATGGTGCAGTTTGCATTGTTGGATTGAAACTTCATTTTTCTTTGAACACTTTGCTTTGGATCTTAATGTGATTCTTCTAGAGGGCTTAATTTGACTTTTTGGCTTTAAGTCCAATAACCTAGATTTGACTTGTTGAGCTAAAACAATAAGGTCTAGAGAGTCTAAGTTTATGAAATTTGAGATGATCAAGGAAGATTTAGCATAGTATACTTGGAATAGGAATCATTGAACTGTCTCATCTGTCATCAACCTTTTTATGTATGTTATTGCACTAAGATAGACATTTGATGGGTATAGATTAAGGAAGAGCCCATTAGGGGTCCACTAATAGAAGGATTCATCTTGGATATTGATTGTCAATATGATCTAACAAATGATATTAATCGCTAAATAAGGATAGAAATGAAGAACATGCTTTGCCTTTTATTAAGAATAGTGGGGTTTGATGCTTAATAGATCTTCTACCTGTTACGCATGTGTTTAGATTCTTGAGATCATCCAATCTTCTTTGTTGCTTATTTCTCTCCTAATCATCCCTTATGTGCTAGTCTATGTGACGTGCTCCAAAGGTAATTCAATAAAAATCAAAGAAGGAAGAACAATTGGTTCCAATTTCCAACCAATGGTGTGAACCCTAGCTTGACTAAGAACCTTAAATTGCATGAAATGAAAAGAGGAAAAGATAAATCCAATTATGTACAAGATATTACACACTAGTAATAATTGGAAAGGCTTGAAAATTATTGATATTATATACAATAATTCCAAACTAAACTCGCCACAATCCCTAAGATAGAGTTGATAAGAGTAGGCGTGAAATGGAGAGTCCCTTCACGGTAATGTAAGTGAGTTTTTCAATTTGAAAAAAGTCTCCAAAAAAACTAAATAACAAGTATTTATACCTATTCTAAATGGAAATTCAATAATGTAAAATGATGCTTAAATCGATCCTATAGAAGCATTTGGAAAATTGGTTCATCCACATGAAATAAGGTAAAGTATGGCTGGTTTTTCCAAGTGAAATGTAAGTAATATAAGGTTGGTTCCTCTTATCTTTTGTAGATTTAAGTATAGCTTACACACTTAGCATTTGTGTGTTGGTTTGCCATCCTATAAAATTGATAAATATACTTGATGAAATGCAAAGCAATTATACAATGAAAATGAAGACACTAAATGAATGTCTTCGAGGTTTAATTATTCAAAGAGAACCCTCATTGCCAAATTTTGTAATCTTTCGATACTTGCTCTGGTTATGGGTCCTATAGATGTATGATTCCTATCATCTCCTCGAGCCTATAGAAGATTTTCCCTCAAATCTGATAGGTTTTCAAGAACATCATATGGTAAATATGGCAATAGATCTGCAACATTAAATGTAGCAGAGACGCCGTATCCTCCTGGCAATTCTATTCCGCATGCATTTTTGTTGATGTGTTTAACAACTTTGAAAGGTCCATCTGCTTTGGGTGAAAGCTTTTACGACTTTTTGTGAGGAAACCTATCTTTGCTGAGATTAATCCAAACTAGATCACCTAGATTATAAATTATGGTTTTCCTGTTTTTGTTACCTTGAAGCTTCTACTATTCCTGTGTTTTCTGAAGATGTTCAATTGTCCTTTGATGAAGTTTTTGAATCTCCTGGGCTCGTTCTAATCCACTCAAGCTTTCTTCCTTTGTTTCCAGAATAGCTATGAAGTCCAATGGAAGAGTAGGATTATAGGCATACACGACTTCAAAAGGAGACTTACTGGTTGAACTATGAGTAGACCTATTGTATGCGAACTCAAAAATAGGGAGACACAAGTTCCAATCAGTAAGATTCTTGTCAACTGTTGCTCTTAGTAAGGTACCAAGTGTATGATTAACAATCTCTGTCTGGCCGTCTATCTGTAGATGGCATAAGGTACTATACATGAGTTTAGTACCAAGTCTTCTCCATAGTTTCTTTCAGAAAAAGCTAAGAAACTTAATGTCTTTATCAGACACTATGTTATGTGGAACACCATATAGTTTTACAATTTTCTACACAAAAAGGTTAGCTATAAAGAGTGCATCATCCGTTTTGTGGCAAGGCACAAAATGGGACATTTTGTTGAAGCGATTGACAACAACCATAATAGAATATTTTCCTCTTTGTGTCTTAAGTAGACCCAAAATAAAATCCATGCTGATATTAGTCCAAGGTTGAATAGGTATAGGCAAAGGCTTATATTCACTTTGAACTCCTTTCTTTCCTTGTGCCCTCTTACAGACCCCACACCTTTCCAGCATCTTATGAACATCCTTCATTATACCCTTCCAATAAAAATGTTCTTTTAATAAAGCCAGAATCCTTTTTCCACCAAAATGACTAGATAACCCTCCAGCATGTACTTCCCTCACTAACAATTCTCTAATAGACCCATAAGGTATACACAATTTTCCAGCCTTATACAGAAAGCCATCAATCTTATAATACCCCTCAAATATTTTCCCTCCAGAACTTTTCTCAGCTACTACTTTTAGAAATTCATCATGTAAATATTGTTCCTTTATTAATTCAAATCCAAGCAGTTTCAATTGTAGAAAGGTGATAAGTACATGCCTGCGTGACAAAGTTTCAGCTACCATATTCGTGTTACCCTTCTTGTACTTAATCACATATGAGAAACTCCCTAGAAACTCCACCCATTTGGCTTAGCGTTTTGATAGATCTTGCTGACCTCTGAAATGTTTTAGGGATTCATGATCTGTATAGATAATGAATTCTTTTAGAAGAAGATAATGTTGCCATGTTATCAACACTCTCACTAAGGAATAGAATTCCTTATCATATATTGAGTAGTTTAAAGATGCACCACTCAATTTTTCACAGAAATACGCAATAGGCTTTTTATCCTGCGTCAACACAGTACTAATCCCTATCCCTGAGGCATCACACTCCAATTCAAAAACTCTATCAAAATAAAGTAAAACTAATGTTAGAGTACTAGTAAGTTTTACCTTTATCTCCTCAAAACACTTTTGGGCCTTTTCACCCCAAACAAAAGGAACATTTTTCTTTATCAGTTCAGTTAAAGGACTGACAATACTACTGAAGTTATGGACAAATCGTCTATAAAATGAAGCTAGTTCATGAAAACTTCTTACCTCAGTAACTAATTTTGGTGTTGGCCACTCTCTAATAGCCTTCACTTTCTCCTCATCCATCTTAACACTAGAACCAGATATAATAAATCCTAGAAATGTTACCTCAGTTTGATAGAAAGAACACTTTTGGAGATTAACATACAATTGTTACGCCCTCAATACTGAAAACACAACCTGTAAATGCTTCACATGATTTTCTAGGTTTTTGCTATAGATCAAAATGTCATCAAAATAAACAACAACAAATTTACCCAGAAACTCGTTCATTACATGATTCATTAACCTCATAAATGTACTAGGGGCATTAGTTAAACTAAATGGCATGACCATCCATTAATATAATCCATAGCATGTTTTAAAAGCGGTCTTCTACTCGTCTCCTTCCCTCATCCAAATTTGGTGATATCCACTTTTAAGTTCTACCTTGGAGAATACCTGTGCACTATATAGCTTATCTAACATGTCATCAAGTCTAGGAATGGGATACTTGTATTTGATGATGATTTTGTTGATGGCTCCGCTATCAATGCACATCCTCTAAGTGCCATCCTTCTTAGGGACAAGAAGGGCAAGAACAGCACAAGAACTAATACTCTCCCTGATAAATCCCCATTCTACCAATTCATCCACCTGATGCTTCGATTCCTTAGCCTCCTCAGGATTCATGCGGTATGTAGGTCGGTTTGGTAAAACTGATCCTAGCTGAAAGTGAATAGTGTGCTTAATACCTCTTAGAGGCGATAATCCCTTTGGCAATTCATATGTAAAAAGATCTCTATAGTCATCCAATACCTGAGATACCATAGGGGGTAGATGCTCACGCCCATCCATCTCTAGGCCATACCTCATTTGCAATAAATATACTGGTCTCTCATCTGCTATGGCCTCCTCTAATCCATACTGTCCCATGATGTGCTTAAGAATCTAAATCACAAGCACACAATACAAATGAATAATCAATCGCACAAATTGGACTCAAAATGGTGTGATGAACAAAATGAAGACAAATCTCCAATTGGCATGAATTAAAGGATTAACAATCTCAAATGGCGTGAACCAAATTAAAAAT
>JBBMOL010004206.1:0-11533 GCA_037954665.1 Laguncularia racemosa | reverse complement strand
ACGATCAACTCCCCCAACTTCTTCTTCCAGGCCTAAAGCCTTTACCTATAACCGTCTTCTTTTTTTGTATAATAGATAGACTGAAGCATCGAATTAGATTCTACAACCATGAAATTGCAATGGTTCTTCACATGGTAAGCTTTAATAGCTTGAACCACTTCTGCTTTTGTCCTGAATTTCATTCCCTCATAGAATTCATTGCTATTAGTGGAACCACTACACATTGCTTTTTGCTCCCACTCAAAGTGGATGAAACCGTCATCATCACAAAACATTGTAGTATGGAACAAGATTTCTAACTACCACACTAAGTTGTTCAACCATAGCAATATACTAGTGGAAGATCCTCTTTAGATACATGATCCCCAACTGTTTCACTATCATCATCATCCTCTTCAGAGCTTTCCTCATACTCGGAACTTTCCTCACCAACACCCATTCTAATGTTGGTGTTCGTTGCAGTTTCTACACCGAAATGCACAATATACGGATCATAGGACTCCAATTGTTGTAACATCGAAGTAATTTCTCTATCTACTTCATTTTCATAACTCATTAGTGCCTCTTCCATAGGGTTTCCAACATATGCTTCAAATGTTGATGGCTCGAGAGGCATTTCTTCCATGTTAGATGACAAATGTGGGTATCTACTATCTTGAAATGTTTGCCATTCGAGAGACCCCCTAAATCTTCAAAAATTCTAATATGCTATTGTTGTATACCATGATCTCCAAACGATTCAATTGTTTCAATAAAATTTTCAACATCATCTTTATCCTTGATTGCCATCAAGGCATAAGATAAATTGGCCCCATGGAAAATAAGATGCTTGTGAATTATCTCAATCCCTACTTTAGTTAAATTAACTCCAATACTCCAGCATATTCTATTCAAGAATTGGGTGTAATTCATATTTTTCTTTATTTTCAACTTATTAACTAGATCCCTATCATATTCCGACCCTCAGTTATCACTAATAATATTTGAAACTGTGTAGATCATCAATTTCACATAGTCAGTCATTGTTTCCCTATCCACAATATATATATATATATATATATATAAATTATCAACTATTTTACATAAATAGGTAATATCGATTTTTTATATTTTACAATGAATAGAAAAAACAAATTTACAACACAAGAAAATTATTTTTACTCTGTATATTGGGGAAACTATTACATCCAACGGTCCACAATGAGTTCAATTGAAGTGAAAAACTGGCTATTTGAAGACTATTTGCACTTATAATTTGTTGTTTTTAGAATCGGCCACTTAAGTGACTTATTTGTAATTTGTTGTGTTATTTTTATCCTAATTGGAGCAAGTATAAATATTTGCTAAGTAAAGTTTATAAGGATTTTTTTTTTTTGAACATTTACATGCTTGACTTTTGTTGCTGTGGAAGCTCTCTCTCTTCACACCATCTACTCTTATCAATTTCACTTGTGAAATTATGGCGAGTTGGCTTAGGAATTCTTGTGAGTCATATCAAGATTTTCTTAAGTTGCATCCAATTATTGCTGGTGAGTAATATCTAGTTATAATTGGTTAATTTTGTTTGTTCATTTGTCATGCCATTTAAGGTTCCTATAAATTAGGGATTCATGACATTTTAGGTTACTATTGTTTAATTGATTCTTCAATTGAATTGTGAACGTATAATTGGAATAGAGCACATCATAATTTGCTTGATTTCATGCCAATTAGGGTTCACAAGGATTAAGAGTTCACGCCATTTGTGGACTTGTTTGATTGATTCTTCAATTGACATTATGTAATTGCAATCCATTAATTGAGGCACATCAAAGCTCCATCAAACATGTGACAACCCTTAATTCACTTAGTTCATTGATAGCGTAGCAATAGTGCTTTAATGATTAATTTTTGCGAGTCATGTAATAGCGATAGCCTTCATTTCAATGCAATGTTTTGCACAATGCATATTAGGTTTTAAATTAAACCAATCCATTAATTAGTTATTTAAGGGTGATAAAACAAGTTATAATCAACAATTTAATCAACTAATGAACATGCCAAATGAAGATATTCACACTACATCATAGTTCATTCAATCAACAATTTATTTCATGAAGGACCAATAAATACCAAATAATCATGAGTCATGAATACTAAAATTGGTCTAGTCTTGCGTTATCATGTCCATTGTCACCATCTTCAACCACTCTAAATGGGATTAGTGAATAATCAATTACTTTATTAAATCATTATGCATATAAATAATCCTTATATACATTTTGTTTATGTTTTATATACATATCTACATAGGTTTTCTAGTTCACAAATGTTCCAAGCCATTTTGAAAAGGTTTGAACACTTTTTTAAATATGAGGGGTTTTCCTATGATACAAATGCTCCAAATCATCTATGAGTGTTCTCGACTCTCTTCATACGAATAGAACCGTTGTTGACTTTTCAAAAACAAAACTGGCATATAACATTCCACAACTTCATTTTACCATCATTTTATTATTTTCAAGCTAGATAGAGCAGCACATTTGTCATTAGCATCATTTAAATAATTTTTGTATCTCAACAATCATAAACAACGTAGTAAATTACCAAATTTCTTACTCATCTTGATTTCCTAACTTAAAATTTGAAATAATGCTTGAGAAGTCACGGAAGATCAAATTCTTCACTTATAATCAAATAATAACAAAACTTATGGTTATATCTAGTAGCTAAACTTATCAAAACTTGATGTAGTTTGTGTAAATTAGACTTAAAATTTAAGTTCAGTATTTACTTATCAAGTTTAGCTTTGTTGTGAAGTACTCTTCATAAGGATCATGAAGATGCTTGCAATGTTTGATTAAAAGGTAGAATGAGAAAGTTATGGTTTTTTGAAAATTTAAGAAGAATATAGCTACATAACTTGCGTTTGTGTTATTGGAGAGAATTCTATGGAAGGAGTTTTTGAAACATGTAAAAGGAGAGAAAAGCTAGCAGTTTATAATGCCTTGAGATTGGTCAAAAAAATTATTCAATTCCTAGTTCATTTAACATGGATATCAATGGCCCTATTAAATAATTTAACTATAATATTTTTGTACAGAAACTTATATGTAAACTAAATAAAATGTTCTAAGTATAAATATACTTTCAAAAATTTTATTCAACTATCATTTACCTATAATTTTAGTTTTTCTCTTATTTGTTATAAATTACCCAACAAATCTATTTTCTTTCATACTTTTTACATTTTAAAATACATTATTATATATAATAAGACTTTTGTTATACTTCAATTATTAAATTATTTTAATATATTCTAAATTTTAATCATCGATCTTTCTAAAACTTTTTTAAAAATTAAGTTTTCATAAAAAAAAAGTCTCCTCCAAAACTCTAGCCTAGAAGTATTCCTTGTTACATTTATTTTCTTTGGTTTTAGTGTAGTTTCTCAAAATTATGAGATGTTGCACTTAAGTTAGATTTTGGGGTTTAAATTATGATCCTATGAATGTTCTATCAATTATCCAACTAAAACTATTATTGTCCTTTTTTTTTCCCTAATTTATTCAAAAGTTTAAATTTATGACTAACTTATGTATACAATCTCATATTGTAATTGAATCTTATTATTTTAATCATAAGTTTATTGATTTATTCATCTAATCTTCGATTTAGGTTAATACCCATTATTATTATTATAAGTTTACAGGTTTAATTCTTGTAACTAGTCGTTTGTAGGTGAAAACTATTTAAGCTATGATCCTTTCTATTAAACTATGGTTGAAATCTAGCTTTGAAATTTCTAAGTCTTCGTTCCATGAATCAAAAATAAAAGCATAGGGTTTTTGGGGACTTACTTGCGTGGTGTATTATTTTTAATTTTTTAGCCTATTGTACTCCTTGCTTTAATTTAACTTGAAATATCTATTATACATATCAAGAGAATTTTGGCATAAATTGAAGTTATTAAATTTTATTTTGTTATTTTTGTATTATTACAATAAGTCTATATATTTTATTGAATGGTGTTTGACGGTTTTTTTTTTTTTATTTATTTCTTATATATATATATATATCTTGTTATTTTTTCCTATCAGCAATGGACCTTCTCATATGTGCGAGTAAACAGCGGAGCATAATTTGCCTATGAATCCTTCCACATATAAGAGCCACAAATTTTACTCTTTAAAAGCTAAGGTTGACTTTAAGTCAATGGATGCATTATATTACGCGTAAGAAGACGAACGCGTAGGACAAGTCAAGGGAAATATCTTTTTGTCTTTTTCTTCTTCTTTTGTCATTTTTTTCAACGAAATAGTCAAGATTGTGGAAAAGTCGTATTAGAAAATCATAATTGAATTATCGACAGGAACAGCACTCCCCGTTGATGATAATCTTCCGTCTCTTTCATCTGTTTCTCTTTTTTTCTTCTTTCCAGCTGCAGCAGAGAAAATTAAATAATATATCCTGTGAATGTATATATGTATGTGTGTGTGAAGGAATTCAATACAAACTATTTGATCATCTCTCGCCGAATATGACGATTTCTATTAGCTTTAGCAAGATGCAAAAAATCCTCCTTGTTTTACTGCTCCTGGCCTTCCTCAATACTTGCCATATTGAAGCTGAGCCTACTTACCTATATCACATTTGTAATTACAACGTCAACTACACTGTCAACAGCACCTACGCGAAGAACCTAAACACAACGCTCTCTTACCTGTCAGCCACCAGCACCCCCAACGCCATCGCCACTGGGTTCAAAAAGGCCACCACTGGCCAAGCCACACCGGATAGCGTCTACGGCCTATATCTCTGTCGGGGTGACGTTAGCCCAGCGGTGTGTAGAAATTGTGTAAAGACAGCATCCGAGGAAATAATCCAAAGATGTCCTGATCAGCGTGTTTCGATCATATGGTACGATGAGTGCATGTTGCGCTACTCCAACAGGTATATATTCGGTTCAGTTGAAGCAGACAGTGGTGTTACCATGTGGAACACAATGAACGTGACCGATCCGGATCGGTTTGGACAGTTAGTTTTTGAAAAAACAATGGGTGAAGTGATTCCGAAAGCAGCTAATAGTGGGAATGGAAAGAAGTTTGCAGTGGGGAAGGCTAACTTCACCAACTTCCGCACGCTGTACATGCTCGCACAGTGCACGCCTGACTTAAAAGCCTTAGATTGTAATAGGTGCCTTGTGAAAATAAATTTAGGACTTCCATTAGATAAGCAAGGAGGGAGATTCTTAGGTCTTAGCTGCAATATTAGGTTTGAATTGTACCCTTTTTATAATGAATCTGCTGTGCCTGCTTCTCAAATAACACGGGGCCTGGTCCAACCTCCTCCTCCTTCTGCTCCTGCTCCTCCTCCACTGTCTCCAGCCTCAACAAGTAAAGGTAATGATAGATTCTGAATACCGGTTATGTTAATAGTTGCTTGAGTCAACTCGTTGATTTTACTAGTTTTTAAGAAATAATTCAATTTTCGAGATCGTGATTACAGATTTCACGAGCATTCGATAAATAACGTTAACAAGTGTAGGAAGGTGCTTGTTTACAAAGTCCTTGTGAGAAAAGCATAAAAGACAAGATACAAAATGGAATTTGGTCAACAGGTTTCTGCTACTTGGATTTTAGATTTATAGCACTTTGAGCTTATAGTAGCTTGGGTCTGTTTCGAGACTCTTAAGAGTATGATCAACATCTTCCGGTTCAATGAAATTGAACCTCAGCATTGTTTAATAACATCTCACGCTGAGGGAGAACAAAAAAGGTTTATCTCTATTGTTTCTTTGGCATTAACTTGCCTTCCATAATTTATCTGATCAATTTATGCGTGCTCCCCTACTGTATTTCAACTCTGTAGCAAAATTACTTCGGTGAAATGCATCAAAGCAAACATTTATAGTATAGGAGCATTTTAAAAAACAACTTGATTGATCAGACTATAAATAATTCTAATGGAATTGAGGTGGAGATAAGTAAACAAAATCATGAGGAGAGGATGTTGCTAATTTTTTATAATGAAATAAGTTAGATCATAGCGCAAGGTTTACAGCACTCAAAACTTTCTAAACTATTGCTGCATGAAACGGGGATAAATTTTGAAACTAACCCAATTATCAACGCAGGGAGAAAGATCTCAACAACTATAATTATTGCCATTGTTGCAACAATTGCAACTGGTGCTGCTCTCGTTTTTGTAGGACGTTGCTTCATCCGAAGAAAAGCAGCTACAGAGCAGACCGTTATAAGACAATACGAAAGTGGTAAACATCAAGTGTCATGTATTTAGTTTCTTAAACAATCTTTAGATCTCTTTCTTTAAGGTATGCTACACTGTCAGTTGTGTAGAATTTAAAGTGCGTTCCTTTTTCTTTTGAATTGTTGTTAGAATATATGAGCAATGTTGAGTCATTGCAATTTGATTTGTGCACAATACAAGATGCGACAAATAATTTCTCCCGTGACAATAAGCTAGGAGAAGGTGGATTTGGTGTGGTTTATAAGGTAAAGTACACCTTACTATCCCAAAACTGACACACCCTTTTGATTTACAACATTCAAATGATTCTAAAAGAAAAGACATTCCCATTATTTGGGAAAAATGTAGGGGACATTATCTGATGGACAAATAGTAGCTGTGAAGAGGTTATCTCGTAGTTCGGGACAAGGAACAAATGAGTTTGAGATTGAAGTTGCAGTGGTTGCAAAACTTCAGCACAGGAATCTCGTAAGATTGTTTGGATATTGCTTGGAAGGAGAAGAAAAGCTATTGGTATATGAATATGTTCCCAACAAGAGTCTTGACTACTTTTTATTCGGTCAGTACTATCTCTTAACCCACATATGCACAACCACATCGAACATAACAAGCTCAAACTTTTAGATCAGCTTGTTGTGGACCTTAATTTTTTTATAATAGTAGAATTGGGGATCCTAACATTTTACCAAAGTGGCGCACTTGAAGACTGATTGATATAAGATCAAATTAGATGTAAGAGGTTTAAACTTTTAGATTAATTCATTATAAATCCATAGTTTATCACCGTCAATGTCAAAAAGTATTGCTATGTAATAGAAGTAAAACACAGGTTAACGTAATAAAAATTGTAGTTTTTAGTCGTAAAAAACTATAATTTAGGTGATATTATTAAATTATCTTTATGATCTAAGCTTATTAGTGTAAATGTAAGTTTCACTTCTATTTGGTTAGATGACTTTTCTAGCATGATAAACTTTGCTTCAACATTTTGTGGTCCATTTCTTACTACTAATCATGTAATTGTGCAGATCCACAAAAGAAAACATCATTGGATTGGAGCACACGCTATAAAATTGTGACAGGAATAGCAAAAGGAATACTTTATCTTCATGAAGATTCTCGGCTTCGTATTATACATCGTGATCTTAAAGCTAGCAATGTTTTATTAGATAATGAGATGAATCCGAAGGTTTCTGATTTTGGCATGGCAAAGATATTTGGAATGAATCAAACGGAAGGAAGCACGAATAGAGTAGTGGGCACATAGTGAGTTCGATTATGATATTCTATCACTTACCATTTCAATTCACTACATATGCTAAAAATTAATACATCATATGATTATTCACCATCTTGTCATTTGTAGTGGCTATATGGCTCCTGAATATGCAATGCATGGTCAATTTTCTGTGAAGACGGATGTCTACAGCTTTGGAATATTGCTTCTTGAGATAATAAGTGGAAAGAGGAGCAACTACTTATGTCGATCTGATTGCATCGAGATCCTTCCAAGCTTTGTAAGTTGAGTTTCACTTATTTGCTTAGATCTAACTTTTACAATGAATAAATAGCTTTGATAAGTTTATGATGGCTTATTGAAATCATTCCCTAGGCTTGGAAACATTGGAGGAATGGTATGCCTATGGAAGTCATAGACCCACTATTAGGAGATTCTTTTGAAAGGAGTGAAGTCATTAAATGCATTCATATTAGCTTACTATGTGTTCAAGATAATCCAGCTGAGAGACCTACAATGGCTACAGTTATCCATATGCTTAATAGTCAGATAGTTTCCATGGCAATGCCCCAAGAACCAGCATTTTTCTTTCATAATAAGACAACGGCCATGAGGATGATATATTCAGAAGCCTCAAGCTCTTCCAAATCCAAACCGTTGTCTGTGAACAAACTATCCATCACTGAATTATACCCTCGATAAATGTAAGTAAGCATGTCTAATTTGTTAATTTAGGTGCCGTTTCTTTTGTTATAGTACATATGTAGTTCATTAACAACTTTTGAAACCAATTCTTGAAGGTAGAATTATGAAGAAACAAGTTTACAACATGGGAGATAGAAACCATTATAACATGATGCTATTTTTAGTTCTTAATATTATTAAGTTTATCACTTGTCCAATTTTAATGGGTTAAAAATTATCACTTTTCTCAAAAATGAAGACAATTGATTATTTTTACAATGTAAAATATGATGAGGCATAACATTGTTGATGGTGACTTAACATGTGGATTTTCACTAACATATGTAATCTATAATGTGTTTCTTCTTACAAATTGATTGACCTAGCTATGCATTCATAATCAACTATCCCCTAAGTTAACCAAAAGTGCTATTCGATCAATTGACCTACACGTGCTAGTTTTCTAATATTTTAGTTTTAAAACCAATTTCATCTTATCTTAGAGTAATCTTTTATTTCAATTTTTTTTTCTTTAAGCACTTATAGTCTAAAGATGATAATCTTATTTTCCTTTCCATAGTGTATCTCTAAATTTCCAGCTATAGAAAAGTTATCTATTCATTTTACAAATCCTTAATATCATATAGAATTTAACTTATTCCTCAAGATTGTTTGACTGGGAATACAAATGAATAAAAAATAAAAAAAAATAATTGTTGATCAATAACGTTCGCATATTCTTTTACTTTTACTTCTACTCATGTTTAGTTTGGATAAACCGAAAATTGAAATTAAAATTATCCCTGTTAATGTATTAAAAGGTATCCAATGCAACTATTTGAATTTAATGCACAATTTCCTAGTGCAATCAAATTCTATCTCTAAAAGAAAAAAAATATCTTTTTTTTTTTCTTATTAAATTTCACTACAATAACCCTATAATTAGATGTATTTCAGTCTATGTACATAAAGAATGAGGACATCATAAATTTGGTAACTTTTACATAAACATATGTTTAATTCACTATAATAGAGAATAAGATGAAAGAGGATAATAATTTTTTTGGCATTATTTCAATTTACGATTGAAGGTATTTTTGAAATAAGAACTACATTTTAAAGGGATGAAGGAAAAGATAAATAAGTTTAATTTTACGAGGATTCATTAGTTATTTAATGTTATAAAAGAGTATATATATATATATATATATTTATATAGGTGTTTGTAGCAAACTAACTTAAAAATGAGAAACACAAGGAATAAATGACAAACTAATGCAAATCTTAAATCATACAACGAATAAGGAATCAACAATTAATGTCCACTAAAATATTATAACAAATCCTAAGGTTAACTCCTAGGGCTAATTGATTTTCCTTTTGAATGGTGTATATATTTGGCATGAATATATGTTATTAGTTTTTATTTTATAACTGTTCGTTTATTATTACATTAAGTTTATGTATTTTAATTAATTTCTATTTTCCTGGTGTTTCAAAATTTCTTTTTCTAATTTTTCTTATGGCTAACGTGCACTTACGCTCATTAAATAATCAGTGATATTTTCTTGTAGTCCTTGATAAGGATGTCTAGTCCTTTTCAAGTGTGAATGAACAGAAAATAACTCACTATAGAAAAGTCCCTTTCCTACGTTGCTCCTTTAAAAGCCAAGGTTGACCTTAAGTCAATGGAAAATTTCTTTTTCTTTTTTCTTTTTCTTTTTTTTTTTTATTTATAGTCATGATGAGTAATGCTAGTTAGAATTAGGAAAAGTATTTGAAAAATAATAAATTATTGGCAAGAACAGCAGCCACCGAATCGATGTTACTCTTCAGTCTCCTTCATTTGTCTCTCGGTTTTAGGCATGCCACAGAAAAAAGACATTCCTCGGGATTGTTTGGCTGGGAAATAAAAGAATTTCGCATTCATACTCTTTTACTTTCACTTCTACTCAAATTTAGCTAGAATTTCCCATCCTGTTAATGTATTAAAAGGTATTCAATACAGCTATTTGAATTTAATGCGCAACTTGGTAGTAAAATCAAATTATATCCCTAAAAAAAAAAAAAAATCTCTTTAACAATTGTTTATTACAATAATGTTAAAACAAAAAATGAGGTAATTTTATTTAATACTAACTTCATTTCTTTTTATTTCCTTTTTCAAGATAATCCAAACAAAGCAAATGAAAACTTTTCCTTCAATTTTCATTTTACAAAATATAAAATAAACATTACACTTCTCTTAATTTCCATTCTTTTATTTTACTTTTACTTGTATTCATCCATTTTTCTTTCATCAAAAATTGCCAAACACAATATTAATTTATTTACGGCAAAAAATTAATAATAAAAATATAAGAAAGCCATTTTTAATCATATTAGACTCTTGGTCATCTAATGATTTGATGGTGGAGATTTTAAAGAAAATGATCTAAATAAGTTGTGATCTGATGACTTAAAAGATTCCGCTGATATTCACTTACTTCTGTTCAAATTGCCAAACACGATGTTGGTGATGCAGAGCATGCTACCCATGGATTGAGCCATTCTCAGTCTCAGCATCACTTTTCTCCATCGGAACTGCTTTTTGTCTCTGCTTTTCTTTCCTTTCCCTCCCAGTCCCTAAGAACCATTAATCACGCTAAAAACAATTAACGGAAAAGCGCTACGATTTTGATAGTCTTGCTTCTACGATTTCTGTTAGCCTTAACAAGATGGAAGAAGTCCTTGTCTTACTGCTCCTGCCTTTCCTTAACACTTACAATATTGAAGCTGCACCTACTTACCTATATCACTATTGTTATGAAAACGGCACATACGCTTCCAACGGCCCTTACGAGAAGAACCTCTTCAAAACCCTTTCTTCCATTGTAACCACCGACACCACAAACGCCACCACCGGCCAAGCCACAATTGACATAGCATTTGGCCAATATCTTTGCCGGGGTGACGTCAGCACATCTATATGTTACGGTTGTGCAAACACAGCACAGGAGGAAATAATGAAAAGATGTCCCAATATGCGCGCTGCAGCCATATGGTACGATGAGTGCATGATGTATTACTCCGGCTCGTATAAATTCGGTTCTGTACAAATATCCGGTGGTGTTATCATGTATAACACAACGAACGAGACCGCTCCGAATCAGTTTAACGTGACCGTTAGGAATCAGTTTTCTAAATTGGTTATGGAAACACTGAATAAGGTGATTTCAATTGCGGCTACAAGTGAGAATGAAAAGAAGTTTGCGGTGGAGAAGGCAAACTTCACAGGCTTCTGCACGCTATGCACGCTTGCGCAGTGCCTGCCAGACTGAGAAGCGGTGGGTTGTGACACTTGCCTTAGGCAAATAAGTGGAC
>JBBMOL010004205.1:0-11533 GCA_037954665.1 Laguncularia racemosa | reverse complement strand
TATGAAAATTTTTCCCTCCTTTCCCTTTTTAAGTTTCCCCGGAAATTAAAAACTTTCACTTCTTGCATAAATTTCGGGGGAAATTCGAGTTTTTAAAGGGGTTTTTGCTTTTCATCGTTCTTTCCCTAGTATTAAATCTTTTCTCTTGTTTTTACTTATTTATACTGGGAAATTCAAGATGTTTTTTGCCAATTTCCATGTTTCCCCAAAAAACCCTAGGTTTTGTTTCTCTTTTTGCAAAATTTTTAGGGAAAACCTGGGTTTGGGTTATTGGTTACAGGGGGGGGTTGGTTATTAGCTTATTATCAAATGATTTTGGGGCAAAAGGGGTTTTTTACACGGCATTTCCCTTGGGTTGTATTTTTTGAATGGGGAAGGGAAAAGCGTTTTGCAAAAGACACCCCTGTGAATGTCACAATACTGGGCGTGTGTTTAATTATTGGATTTTTTTTTGCTTTTTTTTTCCCCTCGGATTTTAGTCAGTGTTTTAATTATTGGTTTCCCTTTTTGCTTTTCCCCTCTAATTTTAGCCCGTTTTCCCTCAGGGAGGGCCCCTTTTTCCTCTTTATTTTTAAACAACTTAATACATAAAAAAAAAAATTAAAATTTTAATCGCACAATAAGTTATAAGGGAAAGTTATGAGCTTTTTTCTTTTTTTTCTTGTTCAATGACTCGCAAGAAGACAGTACACCCAAAAAGAAAAAAGAAATTTGACGAAACAAGTATAGTAGGGGGCATCTCGTTATCCAGTTGGCATGAGGAAAAAAACATACCCATCTATGGGTGAGTTCAAAAAAATCAAAAAATTTTTTCGACCCAACGTCGTGGATTGGGTTGGGGAAATGTTAGAACGTTTTTGGGATTAATAAGCATGTGAGAAGCTTCTTCAAAATAAAGCCTACGGAATCTTATGCCATTGAGGAGAAATTTGTAAGGGGATCCCCCTCACTTTTATCTCTACTTTTTCTTTTCGGGATGGCATTAGCGTTTGGGGGTTTGGGCAATGAGGTAAAATTTTTTTTCCATGGGAGGTTTTTGGCGTTTCTAAAGACGGACTTCATTTCGGCAATGGATCTTTTATTTCCCCCTTTCCTCCAGAGCCAAGAATCCACCCAAATCCCTAGTCTTTCCTTTAAAAATTTCGGCCCCCGGATTATTGAGGCAGGGGTTTGGGGAGGGCTTTATTTTAAAACTTCTGCTACAAAGGGAAATTTTTCCCTTTTGTCCCCTTTTCCCTTTCCGAAAAACTGCACTACATTTTTGCTCGCCCCCACCCTGGGCCACAAAGGATTCTAGGGGGGGTGGTGGGAAAGCCCACGATGTCTTTCCCTTTTTGGGGCATGGATTTCACACCAGGGTTTAATGTATGGTATTTTGCTGCAATTTGCAATTTTCTCCGCCAAACTGAGGTTGGGGGGTCTAGTTCTTTATAAAGGGGCATGGGTAACACGATTTTGAGGAACTTTTAAATTATTTCCGTGTTTAAAGAATGGGCCCCTTTTTCCCGCTGAGGCATAGGGTTCTACAGTGGGGGGGAATTTGAGGATAATTTGCTGAATTAAAAAGAGTCCTATTCCCGAGGGGGAAAGAGGAGGCTAAGATTCAAGAGGATGGGGCCACAGGGCCAAGAGCAAGGAGGGCATCAGCTTAGCTTCTTCGGGAATTATCTACAAGGTTCAGTCCATGCAGGAGGAGCAACAAAGGATGATGAAGAAGCAAAACAGGTTAAAACGGTTCCTTTGGAACGGTTTTACCAAGCTAGGGGAGCCCACTTGGGATAGACTTCACGTCTTGCAGCTGTTCAAGCGATGAGGATGTCTGGGTCAATCCCCATACACATCCCAGGTTCTTCTCTTCGATAGGAAGAAGGCGGACATCGAGAAAATTGGGATAATGGGATGAGGATGAAGGATAATTGGGTTTGGAACTTAGCTATTTGAATCCCTTCTATGGGATTTCATTTATATTTGTTTCTGGTAAACTTGTATTTAAACAGGGATGGATGATATTTCTGGAGCTTTTATTGTTCTTTCTTTATGCTTTTATTTTTTCTTTTGTTTTTTGGTTTTTTATTTCAGGATTTTGTTAGATTGGTGAGTACATGACTTTAGTTTCATTTAGAAGGTTGGGATGCTACATTTTGGTGTACTTTTTAAGGAATCATGGTCAGTACCATGAATGTTAATGATTTGAGTCACTTCTGAAAAGTGGAATGCTGGAAGCGCAATTCTGATTTTGTCTAAGGGGGGCCATGTTCTCTTTTCACCTTTATTTCCATTTTCCTTCCTTGTTGTGTAGTTCAATGAGACGTTGGGGACAATTCTAACTCTAAGTGTGGGGAGGGATTTTAGTAAACGAAGTTATATGAAATTTTAAGTGTTAATGAATCAAAATTCAAAAGTTTCCTCACTTAAGATGTATTTAATGAATTACTAATAATCAAGAATTGCTGAGATTTAGTTATATATTTACTGAGATGAAATCTTGGGAATTTTGAAAATTTTTACTCTCTTATCTTGTTTTATAACTACTTTGCTAGAATTACGAGTTGAAAAATTTCCCAAAAGGAAGAGAATTACTTGTTATTTAAGCAATTATTTCAAGAATTGGGATGGATTAAGGTCATAGAAGTTTAGTAATGCTTTTTTTTTTGCTATTAATGAATTTTTGGGAAATTTCTGTTTAAAGGGATAATATACTTTTTGGGGCTTGGGACCCTTTTTTTCGCAATTTTTTGGAACGAAACTTTGGGATAAAAATATAAAAAAAAAATTTCAAAGTGGCCTCTTTAACTCGAGAAATTTAAAAGTTTGGGGGGGGTGCCTTTTGAGGGAAAAAAAAATCTTTGATTTTGGGGGGACGAACCCCGGGATCAATGGGGGGGAAAGCCGCTACAAGGTCTAGAAAAGCCCCAGAAAACTAAAACTTAATTAAGTTAAATTTGGGAAAAAATTAATGGAAAAAAAATTTAATTGGAGGGAAAGGGGTTTCAAAAGGGTTATTTTAAAAAACCCTAGTGCCGAAATCGTTGGCCCGGGGACTTACTGCCCGAGGAAACCATTTAAAATTTGAAAAAAAAAAAAAATATTTGGGGACTTGACCCCAAACAAGAAAATCCGAGGGACCCCCTTTCTACACTGGGGGGAAAAACTTTCTGTTAATTTTAAATAAACAAGCCGGGAAATTTTTTTTGGGAAAGTTCTCTACATAAGTAAATTTAAACTAATAAAGTATTTAAAAGGAAAAATTACCTCCCAATTTCTTTTTTTTTTTAAAAGGGATTAAAAAAAGGGAAATCTGGGAGATAAGAAAAATAAAATGGCCTTTACTTTTTTATTGCATTACTTATAGGGGGGGTTTAAAAAGGGGGAAAGTTAACTCTATTTTAAAACGGGTTTTTGGGGATCTTGTTCGGTTTTTTTTTTGGGGGAATTTTGTTTAAATGATGAAAAACTATTTTAAAAAAACTTGGATTCCCCCTTGAAAAAAAAAAAAATTTGGTATTTTTAAAAAAACTGGGGGGGGGGGAAAATTGAGTAAGTTTGCATATAAAGAGGAAAATAAATTGAGAATAAAAAAAACCAAAAGAATTTTTTGGGGGGGTTTGAGTTATTTAAAAAATCTCCCCCCTTTGGGGTTTTGGGTTTTTTTTTTAAAATTTTTTTGGGGCCCCAAGAAAAAAAACCTTTAAAGTGTGGGGTTTTTTGATAAGAAAAAATTTAAACCCCTTTTTGTATTTCTGATAAAAATTTTTTTGGTGTATATAAAAAATTTAAAAGTTTTTTTGAAATTTTTAAAATAAAAAAAATTTGATGTTTTTTTTTTCAGTTTTGGGGGACTGAAAACCACATTTTAGAGAAATACCAACTTAGTTTAAAGGGAATAAAAAACACAAAAAAAAAAATTTTTTTTTGGAAAAGGGAAAAGGGGGGAAACCCCCGCCATGTAATTAAATTGAAACGGCATGAAAAAGGGGAAAAAACACCCTCAGAAAAAACCACAGGTTTGAAACATGGGGGGTTTTAAAAAAAAGGAAACCCGTGTTTTAAATTTTTGGGGGAAAAATTCCAAAGAAGAAACCCCCCCAAATTTTGAACAGGGGGAAAAAGGGGCAGGCCAGGGGGTTTTGGTGGAAAACCCCCAGGGGGGAACACACGGTTAAAAAAAGGGGTTTAAAAAACATGGTCCGGTTTTTTAATTTACTTAGGTTTTACTGATACTATTTCAAAGGGGGGGCCCGTGATCCCCCGGCCCCCGAAAACCTTGGGGGGGGGAAAAAATCACGTTTAAAAAAGGGGGTTTTTTTTTGACTTCCATAAAAATAATTTTCCCCCTTTTTTTTTCCAATCCCGGGGGTAACAAGGAAAAAAAACCGGAAGGAAGGGAAAAAGGAAAAAAAAAGGGGAAGGACAAATTTTTGGGGGAAAAAATTTTAAAAAGGGGAAAGAAAAAAAAAACCCCAAAATTTTTCATCTTCCAAGGTTTCATGCGGGGGGGTTTTCTTTTTTTTTTTTCTTTTTTTTCTTTTTGGGTTTGTAACTTGAAAACCAGGGGGGGTTTAGTTTTAATTTTTTCATACCTGAACCTTACAAAAAAATTTTGGCCCCATGTAACGTTGGATTGATTTTAAATTTTAAAATAAAATAGTGAAAACCCCCTGATTTTTTAAAATTTTTAAATTTTGGGGGGGTTGTTTTTTTTTAAATTTGATTTACCCCCAAAACAAAAAATTTTTTTTTGATTTCTTAAAAAAAAAGGGAAAATCTCTTTTTGAATAGATCTTACAAAAAAAAGGGGAATTTTTTTTTAAAAACCGGGGAAAAAGAACAAAATTTTTTCCCAAAATAAGATTAAAATTTTAAAAAATTTTTCGATAAAGGGGGGGGGAAAAAAGGGGGTTTTTTTTTAAAAAAATTTTTTTAATCGATTTTTTAAAAGGGGGGGAAAATCTTTTATGCAAGGGGGGTTGGGACAAAAAAAAATTTGGGGGGAAAAAAAATTTTTAAAAATTTTAAAAAACCCGCGTTTCAAAAAAAACCCCACTTTTTTTAACCCCGGTTTTAAAAAAAAGGGGGAAAGTTACATAAAAAAAAGGGGTTAGTTTTTTAAAAGGGTTTTTTTTTTTAACTATTAAATTTTAGTGATTTTAAATTTTTTAAAACTTTTATTTTAATTTTTAAAAATTTTTGTTAATTTTTTTTTAATTTTTAAATTGAATCTCCCCAAAATTTTTATGTTTTAATTTTAACATTGGGGAAGTTTTATTTGTACTTCTCCCCCCTGAGGAAACGATACCTAACCCAACTCAACCTTTTTAAAAATTTTTAAGGGCCCACCCCCCTTTTGGGGATCATAAAAAAAGAGTCGAAAAAAAATTTTTTTAAAATTTTTGTAAAATTACGGGTAAAAAACCCGGGGGATTCCCATCATAACTCACAATAAATCAAAAATTTTAAAAAAAATTCAACTTCTAATCAAAAAAAAAGAAAAACATTGCAAATGAATACCCCCAAAACTTTAAAAAAATTTTAAAAATTCTACGTATTTAAAATTTAAAATTAATAATACCCCCAAAGGGAAAATTAATATAACAACTAAAAAAAAACTAACTATCTTAAACCAACCTAAATCTCAAAAACATTTAACAAGGAAAAAAAAAGGCAAGAAAAAAATTAACAACTACTAAAAAAAAAAATAAATATTACTAACAATTTTTTAAACCTTTTTTTCCCCTATTTTTCACTTCATCAAAGAAGTAAACACCCCTTTTTTTTTTTTTGGTTTTTTTCCCAAAAAAAAACAGTGCATTCCCCTAAGTAAAATTTTCCAACCCCCAAAAATCCCCAAATTTCCTTTTAAAAGGGGATATCCCCCCAACAAAAAAAAAAATTTTCCCCCAAAAAATTTTTAAAAAATTATGACTGAATAAAACCCCCCAAAATTTAAAAGGGTTTAAGATTTTTGTAAAAAATAAAATGTTTTTGGGGAAAGATGTTAGTGAAATTTTTGCAAAAATTTGACTATCTTCCCAAAAAAAATTGTTTTTTAAGGGTAAGTTTATAAAAAATTTTCCAGCAATCTTCAAAAAATGGGGGCCCCCAAAATTTTTTTCCAAAATTTTGGAGGGACTTTTGGAAACCCAAACGGAAAGGGGGGGGAAATTTTTTTGGGCTTTAAGCTATCAATCTAGCTCAAAAAAAATTATGTGATTTTTTCCCCAATTAAAAACAAATTCCTTAACACTAAATGTTTTTTGGGGATATCCAAAAAAATGGGCCCCAAAACCTGGGGGTCTTTGTTTTTTTAAAAAAACTTTTTAAAATTTAACCTTTAAAAAGTTGCAAAAAAAAAAAAAAAATTTTGACCCCCAATCATCAACATGCCATCCCACAAAAAAAAGAACAAAAAAAAAAACCCCCAAAAAACCCCAAATCTAAAAAAAAAGGGGAATATCTTTTTTCCCCTTTAAAAACCCCTTTGGGGGGGGGGGGGGGAACCAAAAATTTGAAATCCCCCCAAAGTTTCATTAACAGAACTTTTAAGACCATATTTTTGGATAAAAAAAAATTTTTAAAAAACCCCCCCTTGGTTTCCCCTTAAAAAAACCCTTGAAAACCCCCAAATAAATTTCTTCATAAAAAACCCCCCAAACAAAAAAACATTTTTTTATATCCCCCCGGGTAAATTCCAATTAAAAAAATAAAATTACAATCAAGAACAACCGTTTCAAAACTTGTTAAAAAAAAATCTATCTGAAATCCTCACCTTCTATTTTGTAAACCCCTTACAAAAAAAATTTTCCCTTTATTCATTCTTTTTTCCACAAATCACTCGAGCCACTTGTAAAAAAAAATTTGGTTTTTTAGATGAAAATTTTTTTCCAAAAATGAAGACACAAACAAAAAAAAGGGGAAAAAAAACATGGGAAAGAAAAAAGGGGATTTTGGGTAAAGTAAAAACTGTATAAAAAAAAGATCAGAAAAACATGTTAATTCTAGCCACTTTGTTTTAAATAGTCCTATGGAATGTCTTTACAAAAACCAATTTTTCGTAGAATATTAGTTATTCAAAAAATATGCAAAATATCATATAAAATTTCGGGATAAAAAAAAAAAGGAAAAAAATGAGAAACTTTTTTTTTTGTTTAAAAGGGTTTTAACAAAATAAATTTTTAAAAAAAATATAAAAAAAGGTTTTTGGGAAATAACATGCATCAAGCGGCAAAAGGAAATTTTTTTTTCAAAATTTAAAAAAACTCTCCCAAAAAAAACTCTTTAACCCTTTCAAATCTTTAAAAACCAAACCCCCTTTTTGGTTTAAACAAATCCCAAGAAAAACCCAAAAACCCCACCCTATCAAAAAACTTGTCCCTTGGGGGCAGAAAGATTAGCCACATACACAAATTTCCCATAATTCTAAAAGATCAAAACAAGGTTTTTTCCCCAAAACCCCCTTCAAAAAATTTTTTTCCCAATTCAAAAAACCACCCCACCTTTAATCAATTATGTTGCATCAATGGGCATTCGCCAAAATTTTTTTTGGAAGGGTTTTCCTTTAAACACAAGGCTCTAATGTATCAAGTAAAGACAATTTTCTTTCTATTCTTTTTTTGTTTTAGGGCTATAAAACCCTTGTTCACTAATAACAATCCAAGGTTAAGAAAAAGGGGTTTTACATTCTTTTAAAAAATTCAAACATTTCGACTCAATAAATTTTGGTTTATTGAAAATGATTATTGACATAGGAAAGGGAAAATCTTCACATTAATAAATCACCACAACAAAGGAAAAAATTATTATAAGAAATAAAGGGAAAGAGAGCAATAATTCAATTTGATCAAAACTCACTAAGATAATAAAAATTGTAATAGGGATTTTTTCAATACAAAAAAAAGAGCCTTAAATATAATTCTAGGGCCAATGGAAAAACGAAATTAAAAAAAAATAAAATAAACAAAAAGGGGGCAATCATAATATAATTTTGTTGGGACTATTGCATCCGAATGACCAAAAGACCCTTTATATGCAAGTTGTTTTGAAATGAATCTAAGAAAACATGGTTAATATACACCATGGGTATGCACATGTGTGTATAAATTACCAATAAAATTTTATAAATCTAAATGGATAAAAACAATAGAATTATTTTAAAAACTATCCTTTTTTCTATTTTACTTACAAAAACTTATTAATATTTTAAAAACTACTGTATATAACACGTGATGCATATCAACAAATAACTTTTTTCCAAAGTGAAGCAACGAATGGGGCGGACTCAAACTTAAAACTTTAGATAGAAACCATAGCTGATGGTTGAAAATATACTTCAAGAGGGCAGATCGAATGGGGAAAGAAACTATTGGAGGTCCTAATCTTTGGAGCTGATCGGGTGGGAAATGCGTGTGTTTGGTGGGCACCTGTGACTTACGATTTCCAACTATTTTTGCCTTACTTGGACCCCGACTCGCTGCGGATGTGTTTTTGTTCACTCTTGGTTTCTTGGATCAATTCTTGGGAGCTTGATTCTCTCCATGACTCATAAAGTAACTCGGTATTGTTGCTTCATTAATAGATTCATGATTCGACTTTGATCATTATGCACCGGTACCAAGATCCAGTCCTAGACAAGCTTCAAGATCCAGTCCTAGACAAGCATCAAGATCCAGCCCTTGGACAGCAGATCTAATTTTAACAGTAGGCAATGCCTTTCTGGATATTCCTCAATGATGATCTGGCCATTCGCGAAATGTGAAAAGGGAAATCAAAAAATCAATCTAATTTATTTCATACTCCTCACTCGATGAGAAATGGGTCAAATTCTACAAGATCAAACCTATGGACTTAAGGAAGGATGGAAGAGAATAAAAAATTGAAATAAAAAAAGGGGGGTAAAGTAATATAATATATATATATATATATATATATATATTAGTGACAAGGTTGTCATTGTGATCATCTAGAACGCACACACAATCATTTTGAATTTTAAGACCTGCCACTCTAATAAAATTCATGATAAACCTGATTTTATTGACCAAACAGCCATCATATGGTTGAAAAGTGAGCAGTATAAAAGTGCCGATAAGTCATCATGTATTTATACCACGATACAAGCCTTTAATTGCGTAAACCTACATGTTACAATGCGCAGCTAAAACACCATATAGCTGAAACAAGACGGCCATCATACCGTTAATGTGATTGTTTGGACCTGTAGAAGTGCCTCCAAGTCATTGCATTTTTATATCACAATTTAAGCCTTCGATTGCATAACCTAACCTATGGATTACGTAAATACTTGTTTGTTAGTATATTATGTTTGTCCACATTATTTCTAAACGGCATAGAAAAATGTTTTGCAATTAAGTGGCGCCATGTCTCCAACATTGCTTGCACTTATTCCTTGAGGTGTACAAACAATTTTTAAGGACTCACTCCTTGCATACAGTAGAACCTCCTCAGGGTTCAATTGCTTCGGTTGACATCACAACAGGCTATCATCGAGAGACGAGCATTCCATTGCCTCTGAGGTCTACTAAGTTTGGACCTGAAGCAAAAAAACAAAAATCTTCTAGGTAGAAATGGGCTTCTTTTATGAAACTCATGTTCGACTTTGCTTTTTAACATGTCCGTTATTTTAGGTAGAATATAGGCTTCTGTTATGAAACTCTCTAGTTCAACTTTGCTTTTAACATGCCTCAAATTATCTCTCTACCTGATGATATATCCACTCTATTGTACATAAATGCATATACATAGACCTAGGCACAAGTCCTACCTTTACCTTGACCCAGCCAAATCAGCAAGTCGCAAGGCCTCTCCAGGCCAAACCATGACCGGTCCATGAAGGTCGATTCTAGGCGAGTCCATGGACCCGGCAGTTCCCACCAGCCGGTCTTAATATATATATATATATATATATTAATATTCACTTTAAGTCTGAGAACTAAATAATTTTTAGCCTACTTTATTATCATGTAAAGAAGGATTTCTATTTATTTATACAAAAGTATAATCTACCTACACTATGATATCAGCAATGTAAGATAAGAAAACTAAAAAATATCTATAGTTTAATCACTCATTATTAAAGAATGAAAACTGGCTTTTGATAAAAGTCAATAAATACTAAACAAGACTAGCATTAAAGGTATATTTATTTATTATATTGCTAATAGTAATACCAATGATAGATGCAAAACCATATGATTGACAAGGTAGGGTAACTTATCTTATTTAAGTCAATATTAAAATTACTCATAGAAAAATCACCACTTGCTATTATAATTATGGTACATCTTATATATATGAACAGACTTTGTTAAAAAGTATACTCGCAACACTTTCTAATACTAAAAAGAAAAGAAAATTTAAACTTTTCTTGCAAAACAAATACAATTGTCAATGCACTTCATCAAAGATTTAAAACAAATAAAATCTTTACTTTTTTTTTTAGGCATATATATTAATTGAAATTTAACTATCAATTTATAAAAGAAATGGAATTAATACATAAAAGTCGTATTAAGTTTTGTTTTTAACAATGGATTACAAAAATTAATTTAAACAATAATTACTTGTAGAACAAAAAGAGCTTAACATAATATAAAGATAAGTTTTCCATAATTTTTTTATAATGACATTATAACATTGTTTCGTCAGCATCTCAAGAAAAAAACTATATAAAAATGATTAAGCAATTGGTTATTTTATTTCATTATTATTTATAAATATTGCTATTAATAAAAAAAAAAGTCTCTAATGAGAATTTATTTAATTAACTATTACTTTTGATATGTGAAATTTAACTTCATTTGTTATTGTGCCAAAAAAAAAAAGAACAAAAAAAAGAATGAAAATTATTTATTATGAGGTAAACGATAAATACAACTTGAAAAATTAAAATAACTTCAATGAGATTTGAATCCAAGACGCTATACTTGCAAAAATACATTTAACCACTTAACCATCTTTATCTTCATAATGTAACTTGCTTTTTATAAATAAAAATATAATGTTTAATTTCTACTTAAAAAAAAAAAAAAGAAATTTGTCAATTAATTTTTTCAAGCTTAGGGGTTAAAAACCCTTTAGGCCCTTGTCAATCTAGTTTTTTAATCATTTTCTTTAATGATAATCTATACTAAATCCTATCCATTTAATATAGATTACTCAACTAAATTAAGAAAAATTAAATTTTAAAAAAAGTCCCACCAACCTAAGTTAGGGGAAAAAGTTAAAGTTAATTGGGTAGTTTAACCTTAAATTTCTACAGTCTACGAATTTTTCCTAAAAAAATATGTTAAAAAAATATTTAAACAAAAACTAGTTCAGGGGCTAACCTATTAAAACCTAAATAGTTATCATCTAGAACTATCCTTGGGCCCCCATTTTTCAACAATATCACATTGACAGAACTCTATGGGTTCGCAAGGAATTACTATTAATTGGGGCCGGGGGTTCTATAAATCCAACGAACCAATTTTGCATTTTGAGGTCATGTATCGCTCCTCAACCTCCAAAAGTTTCCATA
>JBBMOL010004204.1:0-11536 GCA_037954665.1 Laguncularia racemosa | reverse complement strand
GGTTGATTGGTAAAAGATGGGGGAAATTATTAGAATAAATACGTATTTAGTGACTTAAAATGATTTGATAGTTGAGATTTTAAAATAAAAAAAATTAAACAGTGAAGATCTAATGATGAAGATTAAGTCATAAATCAATCAAATTATTTGAATGTGAAACTTGTTTTTTAAATTACCTTTTGATGGACCGGAAATTTTACTCGATATATATCAAAATACACTAAGTTATTGGAGATACTTAGGTCATACTGTTTATGGCTATTTTAAGAATGGATATTCAAATAGATTCCTCATATTATTACCATGATACAGTCGACAAGTTGACTTTTGCACGATTAGATTGAAACTTTGTCCTAAGAGGATGAAGCTAGCAAATCCTTCCTACGCGGATAAAACGTAGAAGGGCTAGGCAACTATCTTATGGCCAGTCAAAAGCAATAGGGTTTATATTCCCAAGGGAATAGTCTTTCTTTATTTTACTCTCATTAGGTTTAAATCTACATGTTTTAGCATCTTATGTTAATTTCTTAATCAATTAGATTAGATATACTTATCACGTGTGCATATATATACACATGCCATATGTTACTCAATGAATATTATTTTAGGAATATTTGGACAAGTATAAACATAAGCATCACATCGAACCTAATTTTGACCCTTCAATTAGGAGTCAGAGTGCTATTACAATGAAGTGATAAAGGAATTATTAGTTTATATCAAGGGTAAGTTGGTACTTTGGCTTTTAAGCCCTTGGGAAACCTACACTAGCTACCACACATAGTGAATCCCTAATATGTGAAGGCTCACTCCAATTTTATTATGATTCAAGGAGAACGATAAGTAAGAGTTATCAAAAAGAGGTTTCAATATTTTGGCTTAAAAATTTGGTTAATATCTAACATTTAAGTCTTAACACCAAAACTTAAGTCAAGCTTAGTGAACTCGAGTCAAACCAAGGAGGCAATTAAAGAAGGGCAATTACTTAATTAAATTGGGATTAATGAAATAAGGTATGCAACTATTTAAAGTGAGTTGGATCAAGAGCCACAAGAAAAAAAAAACCTTGATTAATTGAGAATCCAAATGGATAAAAGAGCCCTTAAAATTGGTTGATTGTTTTAAAAACCAAATGACTTGGACATATAGTATATTAGGAGTAATGGTGATCATCAAAATCAAAAAGAAAGGTTTAGTAATAAGAAGTTAAAATTGGGAAGGAATCAAGTACAAATTTGGAGTTGAAAAATGAAGTACTGGATTCAAAACTAAAACACCACCTTAGGTTCGGAGAGGAAATCTATCTTATTGTGATACATAAATTTTGAACCTATTAACTTTTCACTTATTTAGGCTTGAAATCAAAATGAACTCTTTGTGGAGGTTTAGTCTATTGAACTTTTTGAACGGTGTATAGAGATGATTAAATGAAAGTTAAGTTATAAACTAAAATGATTTGTGAACTTATGTAAATGATGAAGAGATTATTGTGAAAAGTGGAATGCTACAAGTAAGAGACCGAACTCTTCCAGCTTGCTTGTTCATTTTGTTTGTTCTTAGTTGATATGTTACCACCATGCTCTTGTGTGAAATTGATGACTGAGGGAACTATATTCAGTTGTTATGTGTTGACTGTTGTTGTGGTGCTTGAATGGGACATCTATCACTTAACCTAATTGTGAATAAAAAGGATGTGGACTATCTAATAGTAGCCATAAAAGTGGGTTGAGAAGAGAAGTTAGGATAAAGTAGTTGTATTTAGTTTAGAGAATAGGATATGAGATGATTATCACCTTATGTAGAGCAAGATGTACGAGTTATGGTATCAACAACAGGTACATAACTAAGTCTGAAAGTTAAAATGAATCAGTTTGAGTTCAGTATTGTTACTGCGGTCCATAATTATTGAGTATAAGTGGGATGTGGACCGATTTTTGATAGCTATCACAGGTTGAAGAAAATGGAGAGTAGCAATTTGCCAAGGTCTGGAAGCTAGGATGAACCGGTGAATTGTTGCCGTGGATTGACTGATACGTAGCATTGGAGTGTGTTTATTGCTAATTTGGTTATGTTGCTCGTGAGTAACTTGTGAAGCCAAGAAGCCTTACTTAGTCTTTGCTTGTGAGCAAGGATACTAGACAGCTAGTCATGTCATTTACGTCCGAGAGGGCATACCAAAATGTCAATAAATTAATTTCGTTGGGATTTTAACTATTCATATTTTTTGCATACATGATTCCATTTTTACAAACTTTTTACCATTAAAAAACTTGCTTTCTATACAATGACTAATAGAAAAATATCATCATGTTCTTAAAATCATCCCGTCCCTATAAAATTTTAAATCATCAATGCTGTTTTGATGGAGACAGGGGACACACGGCCTGAACACACGGCCGTGCTATAAATGATGGGGACAGGGGACACATGGCCTGGACACACGGCCGTGCATATAGACCGTGTATCCAATTCAGAGCCATAGACGTATACACGGCTTCCTCACACGGCTAGGAGACAACCGTGCTTCGCGACCGTGCCCTCAGACAGAATTCCACAGAAGTATACACGGCCCCACACATGGCCGTGTATCGTGACCATGTATAACGATCGAGTATCCCAGAGAGGCTGACACGGTTCCGGGCACGGCTTGGGACACGGCTTGCGGAACTTTCACAGAATCATACACGGCTTAGAGGCACGGCCGTGTATGAGACCATGTACTAGGCTTATCACTTGCCCAGAAGTATACACGGCTTGGAGGCACGGCCGTGTATGCGACAATTTATAGGCGTGTATTTTATTATTTATTTCCACGTGTACGCTTAGATTTTCCCCTTTTAGATATTTTACGGGGCCATATAAATACTCTTTTGTCAGATAGATTAGGGTTACGTTTTAATATACATTTGAATACACTTTGAGAGAGAGTTTTCTCCAATTATCGGGTTGTGCACAACCTAATTTGCATTAAAGCGTGTGTCTTTGTTGTGTGAAACCAATCCAATTTCGGATTCGTTTCGTTTTAGCTTCCGCGCTGCGTCAGTTTGGTATCAGAGCAAGGTTATTTCCTACGGAGATGTCGGCTAACGACGGTGTTGATGGCGGTCGTGTTCTTGACGGTGTTCAAGATGCGAGCTTTCAAGGGAACCATCAATGGGTTCCTAGGGCAGAGTTCGACGCAATGCATCAGAAGGTCGGGCGTATGGAACGGCGCCTTGATGAACTGATCGAGCGTTTCGATGCTCTGGTGGTTGACCTCAATAGGGTTGGAGGCGCTGGCAGAAATCCACCACGTGCGGTGGAAGAATTCGGGGGACGCATGATCCGACCTGTCGTTGAGAACAGGTGGGGGCGTGTGGAGAGTGAAGAGTCCAGCGAAGAGAGTGATGATACGTACGAAAGTAAACCGTGGTGAGGACGTGGTGGAAGAGGCAGTGGTCATCGGATGGCTCCTCATGGAAACTATCCTAGAGAAGTTGATCACAGGAGGAACCGTGGGGGTTATGATCACGGGGATGGCGGAGACTACCGGTTGAAGGTTGATATTCCTTGGTTCGATGGCAGTCTCAACATCGAAGGCGTCCTGGATTGGTTGGCGGAAGTGGACCGGTTCTTCGACTACATGGAAATTCCCGAGGATCGTCGGGTAAGGCTGGTGGCGTGCAGGTTGAAGAGTGGTGCTTCGGCATGGTGGGAGAGATTGCAAAGTAGGAGGCAGCGGGAAGGAAGGCACCTGGTAAGGTCATGGTATCGCATGAAGCAGCTGCTGCAACATGACTTCCTCCCACCGGATTACGAGCAGATATTGTTCCAACAATATCAGCAGTGCCGCCAAGGACAACGTTCCGTGCATGAGTATACGGCAGAGTTCATGAGGCTGGCAGAACGGAATGATTTGAGGGAGAGCGAGGGTCAGCAAGTTGCGAGGTATGCAGAAGGGCTAAAATTACAAATCAAAGATAAGATTGGGGTGAAGATGGTGAGAACCCTCGTTGAAGCAAAGAACTTGGCTCTCCGAGCCGAGCTTGTGTTGCAGGAGCAAGGGAGTAGATACGGGGGAGGACGGAAATGGTATGTAGGCGAAGCTACAGGTGGTGGTAGCCGACCGACACTTGAGAAAAGTCAAGTTACACCATATAAACCAACGGAGGACATGTCTAGGAGGGAGGAGAAAAGTGAGGGGAAGAAGCCGATGGAGCCGAAAGGAGTTTAAAGACAGAACAATCTCTATGCCAAACCCATATTGGGCAAGTGTTTCCGATGCAACCAACCGGGTCATCGATCAAACGAATGCCCAGTGAGGAAGAGCGTCAACATCCTCGATAGGGAAGATGATGAGGAAATTTGCTGTGAGCCCGATGGAGAGGGAGAGTACTATGAGGAAGAAGAAGAAGCAGCGGAGCCATCATATGTAATTCGGCGTTTGATGCTCACTCCAAAATAGGAAGAGTTCACGCAGAGGCACCAATTGTTTCGTACACGGTGTACGATCATGGGGAAGCTATTTGAGTTGATTGTAGACAGCGGCAGTTGCGAGAACATCGTAGGAAGGGAGGTTGTAACACAATTGCAGCTACCCGTTGAGAAGCACCCGAATCCTTATACTATTGGTTGGATCAAGGCCGCCGAGAAAATTGAAGTTAAGGAGAGATGCAGGGTACCTTTCTCAATAGGGAAGTACCCGGAATGAAGCATTCTGCGACATTGTAGACATGGATGCTTGCCACATCTTGTTTGGGAGGCCATGGCAGTTTGGCGTGGACGCGCAACATGCGGGCAAAGAAAATGTCTACCGGTTGGAGAAGAAGGGTGTGAAGTACACCTTATTACCATTAAAGAGGGAAGGACGTGCTAAAGGGAAGAAGGTTGAGAGTCGCTCATTCTTAACTGTCACTCAATCCGAGAAGGAAGTGATGGACGACTTGAGGGAATCGCGGGTAGTACACGCCCTCATTGTGAAAGGAGTGACTGAAGGAGGGGAGGAACTTGATAGAGAAGTGTCAGGGGCGGTGAAGGATCTTCTTGAAGAGTTCAAGGAAGTGATCCCAGATGACCTACCCGAAAGACTACCTCCTTTGAGGGATATTCAACACCAGATTGACCTGGTGCCTGGGGCTAGTCTCCCAAACCTCCCGCATTACAAAATGAGTCCCAAGGAAGCCGGGATTCTCCAGGAGAAGGTCCAAGAGCTTTTGGACAAAGTTTTCATCCGGGATAGCCTAAGCCCATGTGCGGTTCCGACATTGTTAACTCCCAAGAAAGATGGGAGTTGGAGGATGTGTGTTGATAGCCGAGCTATCAACAAGATTACCATAGGGTATAAATTCCCTATACCCCGCATTGAGGATATGTTGGACCGTTTGAGTGGCGTTACTATTTTCTCCAAGATAGACTTGCGGAGTGGATATCACCAGATTCGAATCCGTCCTGGAGACGAGTGGAAAACGACGTTTAAGACCAAGGAGGGGCTGTATGAATGGCTAGTGATGCCATTTGGGCTGAGTAACGCACTGAGCACCTTCATGAGAGTAATGAACCAGGTATTGAAACCTTTCAATGGTCGTTTTCTTGTAGTGTACTTTGACGATATTCTGATATACAGTAAATCCGAAGAAGAACACTTAGAACATCTAAGGTGTGTGTTATCTACATTAAAGGCGAATAAGTTGTTCGCCAATCTTAAAAAGTGCACCTTTATGTCAAGACGACTGTTGTTCCTAGGGTTTGTTGTTAGTAGTGAGGGAGTGATGGTAGATGACGAGAAGGTAAAAGCAATTAGGGAATGGCCTGTTCCAAGAACCGTAACGGAATTGAGAAGCTTCCTCGGCTTAGCCAGTTTCTATAGAAGGTTCATTAGGCATTTTAGTACTGTTACTGTACCCTTGATCGAATGCCTAAAGAAGGGAAAGTTCCAATGGGGCGAAGAATCTAACTTGAGCTTCATAAACCTGAAGCAGAGATTGTGTAGTGCGCCTGTACTAGCTCTACCAGACTTTGAAAAATTGTTCGAAGTGGATTGCGATGCTAATGGGGTCGGAGTAGGTGCAATACTATCACAGGAGAAGAGACCGATAGCCTTTTACAGTGAGAAGCTGTGCGAAGCAAGGAGGACTTGGTCTACCTATGATAAGGAGTTCTACGTCGTGGTAAGGGCCCTTAAAGTGTGGGAACACTACCTGGTCGGGAAAGAGTTTGTTTTGTATTCGGATTGTGGGGCTCTTAAACATTTGAGTGGTCAGACCCGAATTAGTAAGGATATGCACGTCAGGTGGATTGAGTTTTTGCAGAGGTTTCCTTTCAGGTTGATGCACAAGTCAGGTGTGCAAAACAAAGTCGCGGACGCCCTGAGTAGAAGAGCGAATGTCCTGCTTACTTTGAGTATAGACATTGTCGGCTTTGAAAAGCTAAAGGAACTGTACGAGAACGATGGCGACTTTAAGGACACTTGGATTAAGTGTGCCAACAAGGAACCGTGTGACGATTACCATATACATGAGGGATATTTGATGAAAGGGAACCTATTGTGCATTCCCGAATCTTCTTTGCGGGAAAAGCTTATCAGGGACTTGCATGGTGGAGGATTGGCGGGACATATGGGTAGAGATGAGACATTAGCTGCAGTTACCGCCAGATACTTTTGGCCTTGGTTGAGGAGGGATGTGTACCGGATTGTGGAAAGGTGCTACATTTGTCAAGTGTCTAAGGGGCAATCCCAAAACACTGGTTTATACACTCCTCTCCCTGTGCCTTCAAACATTTGGGAGGATTTGTTGATGGACTTCATACTGGGTTTGCCTCGTACCCAATGAGGTGCTGACTCTGTGTTTGTTGTAGTTGACAGGTTCTCCAAGATGACTCATTTCATCCCACGCAGGAAGACCGCCGACGCATGGGCTATTGCACGGTTGTTCTTCAAGGAAGTGGTGCGGCTGCATGGAGTCCCAAAGTCTATCACATCAGATAGGGATAGCAAATTCCTTAGTCACTTTTGGAAGACCCTCTGGTTTATGTTTGACTCCTCCCTGAATTACAGCAGCATTGCTCATCCTCAAATCGACGGGCAGACCGAGGTGACTAACAGAACCCTCGGAAACCTCATCAGAAGCATCTGCGGTGAGAAACCGGGACAGTGGGATCAAGCATTGGCTCAAGCCGAATTCGCTTACAACAGTTCTGTCCACCGAACTATTGGAAGGTCTCCATTCTCGGTGGTATACACAAAAACACCACAACATGCGCTAGACTTGCTCAAATTACCCAAGGACATAGTGGGCGATGTAGCAGCTAAACATATGGCGGAGCAACACTAAGCCACTACTGAAGAAGTTAAGCGAAAGATAGAGGAATCCAACACACGGTACAAAGGGGATGCAGATAAGCATAGACGGCAGAAGCTCTTTGCAGTTGGCGATCAGGTAATGGTTTACCTTCGGAAGGAGCGATTCCCTGTAGGGAAGTATGGGAAACTTCAACCCAGGAAGTACGGTCCCTATGAAGTTGTACGCAAGATCAATGAAAACGCATATGTTGTACAACTCCTGAAAGATATGAATATATCTTGCACTTTCAATGTAGCGGACTTGTCACCTTTTCATGCCGATGATACTCCTCTATATCCGGATGAGAACTCGGGGTCGAGTTCTCTATTGGTGGGGGAGAATGATGGAGACAGGGGACACACGGCCTGAACACACGGCCGTGCTATAAATGATGGGGACAGGGGACACACGGCCTGAACACACGGCCGTGCTATAAATGATGGGGACAGGGGACACACGGCCTGGACACACGGCCGTGCATATAGACCGTGTATCCAATTCAGAGCCACAGACGTATACACGGCTTCCTCACACGGCTAGGAGACAACCGTGCTTCGCGACCGTGCCCTCAGACAGAATTCCACAGAAGTATACACGGCCCCACACACGGCCGTGTATCGTGACCGTGTATAACGATCGAGTATCCCACAGAGGCTGACACGGTTCCGGGCATGGCTTGGGACACGGCTTACGGAACTTTCACAGAATCATACACGGCTTAGAGGCACGACCGTGTATGAGACCGTGTACTAGGCTTATCACTTGCCCAGAAGTATACACGGCCTGGAGGCACGGCCGTGTATGCGACAATTTATAGGCGTATATTTTATTATTTATTTCCACGTGTACGCTTAGATTTTCCCCTTTTAGATATTTTACGGGGCCATATAAATACTCTTTTGTCAGATAGATTAGGGTTACGTTTTAATATACATTTGAATACACTTTGAGAGAGAGTTTTCTCCAATTATCGGGTTGTGCGCAACCTAATTTGCATCAAAGCGTGTGTTTTTGTTGTGTGAAACCAATCCAATTTCGGATTCGTTTCGTTTTAGCTTCCGCGCTGCGTCATGTTTGCCTTCAAATTGGTGCATTTATAGACTACATACCATATGTTTTAAGTTTTTAAATGTAATGATAATTTGAGGTGTAGGTTTTGAGGTTTATAGACTCCACCTTAAAAACCATATATAGGGCTACAAAATTATAGTCAATAATGAGCTTCTTATATGTATTATCCGAAAAAGTAATTTTGATTGGATTGAAACTTTAAAATAGAATTTAGTATCTTTTTGATGTAGGTCATCATGGCACATGAAAAATTTGATTGGGTTTACTTTAAAGGTTTGGCCAAAATGGGGTGGGTAAAACACATAACACCCTTAATAAAATGCTTGTCGTGTAACGCACAAAAGATTCATACTGATGGATGATCGTATTGGAAAAGATTGTACTTGATTAGTAAAAGATAGCAACAATTGGAAATTTTACTCAATATATATATATATATGTAAATACTCTAAGCTATTGGAGATACTTAGGTCATATTATTTATGGCTATTTTCAAAAATAGATATTCAATTAGATTCCCCATATTATTACCATGATACATTCAATGCATTAACCATTGGACGAGTAGATTGAAACTTTGGCCTAAGAGGATAAAGCTGGAAAATCCATGTGGCCAGTTAAAGGTCGTTTTTCTTGGGATTTGCAAATGATGTAATCTTTCTTTATTTTGCTCTTATGAGATTCGAATTTAGATGTTTTGACAAATTATATTAAGACTTTAATCATTAAAACATATTTTTATGAATGATGGGAACATTAGTTTACCGGTAATATTAAAAGTGTAAGAAAGATTTTATATTAAAGATAATACAATCCAATTATTGAATTAATTAAATCAGCTTTAATTAAATTAATATTCTTTCAATTAAAGCTGATTTAATTAATTATATATATATATATATATATATATATATATATATAAAGGAAGTCATTTAATATTATTGTAACATGGGTTAGTGGTTCCTTTTCTTGTAATTCTCTCATTCTTCTATCCTTGGCCATACATATGCTCTTCGTGAAGATAATTTGAGAAGGTAAGTGGAAAAAGAAAATGCAAAAATCACGACACAAAAATTATTTCAAATAATGTCCAAGAATAGTAAGAAATTGCATTTTTCCCTTTTAGATTTCCTAGACTTGATGGTTAAAAAAAAGAAAAAAGAAATTGATTGAATTTCTTGATGACAAATTATTTACTTAAAATTGATTGTCAAAGCAATAAGTATATTGAAACTTCTCTATATTAGTAGTAAAATTAAATCAAACTCTCTATGCTTAAGTCATTTGATCTTTCATATTTATAGTAAATTTAATCGAATCTTTTACATTCTAAGTAAATTATGTAACTGTTTAAGATTTAAGTTAACACATTATATAAATCTCTATATATAGTCATATATCATAGGCTACTAAAATGGAGATCAAATGGGTGTGACAAAACAAACTTAGAGGACTTGATTGAAATGGATAGAACGAAAGGGTTTTATTGAATTTTGGCTTAAATTTAGGGCATTTAAATTACTAAAATTAAAAGTCAAAAACCTTGATCGCCTTTCGGCGCATGTATGAAATACTTGCATCTTATTTTTATTCCAGAAAATATACGTTGAATTTGTTGTTCTGAAGACAATGACATAGGAAATCACTACAAACATGATTTGGCTTTTCGTTCTTTTTATGTGGTCATGAAGTTGATATGCGCCCTGGCTCCGACGACATTCCATCAACTCAGACGTTGACAACCAAATACGATAAAGAAAAGATAACATAAAGAATATCTACAAAGTATAATAGATAAAATAACAAAACGAAAAAATTAAAAAAAAAAAAAAAAACGAAACAAAAGGACTCCATATGTCACCTCTTGTTCTTTTAGTCAGCCAGTCACAAGAAACACAGCTGCAAAAAGAAAAAAAAAAATCCATCAAAATATAATAAGTAAATACCATATTTAGATTTGGTAGTGATAGATAATTTAAAAAAAAAAACCTATCATTCATATTTTATATATATTTTTATATACTAAAATATTATTAATATTTATCCATGATCTCGTGTATGAGTATATTATCAAATAAATATTACCTTAGGAGTATTTGGATGATTGTAAGCATAAGCATCACATTGAACATAACTTTATTAAAAAAGATAGTAGAAGTGGGAGTCTTAATAAAAGTAGGAAATTTAATACTAGAATGAAAATACGTAGTCAAATTTGCATCCTTCATTGGGGAGTGAAATGACACTGCATCCACTTTGGTTTCTGGCAAAAAGTAAAAGACGGCTTTTATATGCGTAATATTTTTTTGCTCATTCCTTGTCGACAATGATAATAGGAATCCAAAATTGAGTTCCTTCTGGTACTTATGATTCATATATGGTGGATAACACGTCGGAGTTGGTCCGATGAATCTGTATTAACCCAAATATATATATATATATAATTTTCTCATGCATATATTGTGTTTTTGTATGTCATAATATTTGGTTTGTATACTTTAAATCCTTTTAATGAACTTTTCACGTGCTGATTTTGTTACTTATCTAATCTTTTACGTAATACTATGAATATCAACCATTAACTTTGTTAATTGCAATCAAATATGACATTATATTGAAGTAATAGATGGCCACACAAGATTCCCTGATATTTGACCTCTTTAGTACATATGTTACCGTTTTAAAGATTATAATTTAGAAATATTACTTAAATAAATATAATTTTTTTAATTATTTTACCATATATATATATATATATATTAAGTAATTATAACAAAGAAGGGAGGATTTAAACCTAATTTTTTTAACATGAAAATCATAGTTTTATACCATTAAATTATAAAAATCTTAATGTAGCATTTTATATGTAGAAGTTGTGTGTGACATACCATATATTGTATGTGTGGCCTTAAAATATATTAAATATATAATATAAACCTATTTAATTACTTAGCTTTTATTTTTTTATATATTTTTTTAAGGATGGAAAACATGTGTCCGTCAATGACCGGTACCAAATGACTCATAAGTCAGTAGTGTAGTGGAGGCATTAATGCCACATATAATAGTTTGATTTAGTATTGAAATTGATACCTAAAAAGTTCAGTTTGTAATGTTACTACTAACCCTAATATTTGGGTCTGCTA
>JBBMOL010004203.1:0-11537 GCA_037954665.1 Laguncularia racemosa | reverse complement strand
GCTCTTTGGCATGTGAAAAACCCCAATCTCCAGGTTAAAAAAACAGTTGTCGACGATTTTTTGGGTTTTTAAAAATTATCTCTGTTCTTGGTTCAATTTTTAGTTTTTTTCCCGGATTTTTAAAAAATTTGGGGCCCTTCTTTTCCCTTTAAAATTAAAATACTCAGAAATAGGAAAAGGGGGATAAACCCAAAGGGATTTAGTGGTTTAAAACCCTACCAAAAAATTTCAAAAGGAAAAAATTTTAGTAGCAGAAGGGACTGTGGGTTTTTAAAAGGAAAATTTAAACCCTTGGGCCCCAAAAATCCCCCCAAACCCTTTTTTAATATTTTTTTTTTTTAACCCCAAAAAGTAGAAAAAGTTGTTTAAAAAAACCTAAATTTGCCATCCAAAGGAAAGCAATTAGTAGAAAAAAAATTTTAAATTTTCCAAATTAGAAAAAAGGGGTTTTCCCCAAAAGTAGTTAAAAAATTAGCAATCTGTTCAATTTTTTTCCAAAGGGCATCCCATGCAATGCACAATTTCCAAAAAAATAAATTGGGCAATATTACAAGCATAAAATCCTTTTTTGAAAAGGGAAAATTAAAAGTGTTTTTAGAAAACTATAAACCAACTAAAAAAAGAACCCCGGCCCCTTTTAGATTGGGTAACCCTAAACAAAGTAAAAAAAATATTCCAAAGGTCATGAGGAATGGGAAGGGGGGTTTTAAAACCCCCTTGGGGTTTGGGGGATTAAAATTTCGCTTTTTTAATGTGAACACGAACAAATTTTTCCCCTTTTTTCATGGGGCCATGAATGTTCCCAATACCCCAAAGGGTTTTTGTACCCCAAAGTGCCCCATTAAACCCCCTTTGAGCCCCCCTAAAAGAAATTTTTAAAAAAAAAATTGGGAAATGATATTTTATTTTTTTTTTTTTTTTTTTTTTTTTTTTTTTTTTTTTTTTTTTTTTTTTTTTTTTTTTTTTTTTTTTTTTTTTTTTTTTTTTTTTTTTTTTTTTTTTTTTTTTTTTTTTTTTTTTTTTTTTTTTTTTTTTTTTTTTTTTTTTTTTTTTTTTTTTTTTTTTTTTTTTTTTTTTTTTTTTTTTTTTTTTTTTTTTTTTTTTTTTTTTTTTTTTTTTTTTTTTTTTTTTTTTTTTTTTTTTTTTTTTTTTTTTTTTTTTTTTTTTTTTTTTTTTTTTTTTTTTTTTTTTTTTTTTTTTTTTTTTTTTTTTTTTTTTTTTTTTTTTTTTTTTTTTTTTTTTTTTTTTTTTTTTTTTTTTTTTTTTTTTTTTTTTTTTTTTTTTTTTTTTTTTTTTTTTTTTTTTTTTTTTTTTTTTTTTTTTTTTTTTTTTTTTTTTTTTTTTTTTTTTTTTTTTTTTTTTTTTTTTTTTTTTCCCCCCCCCCCCCCCCCCCCCCCCCCCCCCCCCCCCCCCCCCCCCCCCCCCCCCCCCCCCCCCCCCCCCCCCCCCCCCCCCCCCCCCCCCCCCCCCCCCCCCCCCCCCCCCCCCCCCCCCCCCCCCCCCCCCCCCCCCCCCCCCCCCCCCCCCCCCCCCCCCCCCCCCCCCCCCCCCCCCCCCCCCCCCCCCCCCCCCCCCCCCCCCCCCCCCCCCCCCCCCCCCCCCCCCCCCCCCCCCCCCCCCCCCCCCCCCCCCCCCCCCCCCCCCCCCCCCCCCCCCCCCCCCCCCCCCCCCCCCCCCCCCCCCCCCCCCCCCCCCCCCCCCCCCCCCCCCCCCCCCCCCCCCCCCCCCCCCCCCCCCCCCCCCCCCCCCCCCCCAAAAAGTGCACTTTTTGGGTTAGCTATAATTTTCCTTTGAAAATTTCTAAAACATCCCTCAAGTGAGAATATGTCTTCCAAACTCTTGCTGTAAATAAGATTCATCAAAAAAAAACCCACAAATTTTTCCAAATTTAAAAGTCCTCAAAATTTGGTTTTCTAAGTCTCAAAAAGTACTAGGTGCATTATTAAACCAAAAGGGCATTACAACCACCATAAAATCCTATTTTTCTTAAATGCAGTTTTCCATTCTCACTTCTTTCATTCTAATTTGGGTGTATCCACTTTTCAGTTAAATTTTAAAAAAGACACTAACCATGAAACAATCTAACATGTCATCTAAGCGGGGAAAAGGGGATGACGTACTTTACCGTAATGTTTTTGATGGCCGGCAGTCACACAATTCTCCATGCCCTCCTTCTCCATAAATTAAAATAAAAATTTTTAGTAACTTAGAATGAAAAAGCATTTTTTTTCCCTTCCCCGGGGCCCCTTTAAACGGCAAGGGCCACTAACCTTCCCCTCGTAGGTTTCCTCTCATCCACCTAGAAATCCTCTAATGGAGGCATGTAAACCTTCTTCACAATCCCCCTCGTTCCATCCCTCCCCCTAAACAGGGGCAAAATAAATCAAAAACCGCCTATTTGGACATTGACTAGCAATATGGCCTTTGCCTTGCTTTTAAAACAACAAATGTCACGTTTTTTAGAAGTAAAAAGTTTCGGGGTTTTCCTTGGGTTTAAACCAAAAAAAGTAAAAACCCCCTTGCCTCATCTACAACCCACCCCAAACCCGTGACAAAACCCCCCAATACCAATACTTTTCGGAAATTTTCGTTCCCTTAAGACGCCCAAACACCTAAAGGGGAAAAACCCCGCCCCCTTGCCCGATAACGAGACAAAACCTTGGTATAAAAAAGAAGATGCCAAAATCGGGATGAAAGACCGATTTAAAAGTCGGGATGAACCCCACGGAAATTAATCCGATAAGTTCGATTTGTTCTTGAAGAACCAAGAGAGGTGCCTCTAAAAAGTTTTTTAAATTTTCAAAGAGAAAAATTCTTTAAATTTTTCAAAAACCCCAGGAGCTTTTATACTAAGGTTAACAATTTGGGAAAACAAGTCCAAAACGACTTTTGTTTAGATAAGTGGTGTAAAAAAAAAAGTGGAAAAAAAAACAAGCTGGCCCCGGGGGGGGGGTACCGGCCCGTGTACACGCCCGTATACTTTGGCCCTGTACTTTTTGTGCAAATTTTTGGCAACATACATCCCGTGTACTTTGGGCCGTTTTTATCTTTCTATGGATTTTTTCTTGACTCCATAAAACAGCCGGGGGCCTTGAAAGTACACGCCCCTCTTTTTAACCCGTGTCCCCGGGGTTTATTATATAAGGGGGAAGGGGCTTTTTTGTGGGTTTTTGCAAAAAAGTTCCAAAAATTCCCGATTTTTCCCCAATCCTTCCCGGCTTCATTTGGGCAAAACCTTTAATTTAAACCCCATTAAGTTTTTCCCCTTTCCCTTGAGTCGTTTTACTCCTTAAATTTCTTGTGATCGGTCCAGGTTTGGCACTTCAAGAAGGGTCCAATTCCTTCTTCCAGCTTAACTTCATATAGATTCCCTCATTCCCCTCCCTCTTGAAAAGAAATTTTTCCTCAAATCGTTTTTCCCCCCCTCAAAAAGGGCTCCCCAAATCTGTAACTTAATGTGGCCTTACTTGATATCACCCGGGAAAATCTATCTTGTATTCATTGTCGTTGATGCGCCCCAAGAACTTAAAATGGTCCCCTTTGCCCCTAGGAACTAAAATTTAGGGTGGGCGCTGGGACGGGGAAAACCCCTTTTTTACGCAGGGGAACCCAAACCCAATCTCTAGGTTTAAAAACAGTTGTCAACGACCCTTTTTGGCTTGTTTCACATAAATGCTCTGTTCGTCGTTTTTTTGTTCAGCATTTCCTTTTCCCTGGATCTGTTGAACAAATTTTGGGCCCTTTTTCTTGCCCTTAAATTAAAATACCCCAAAAAAAAGGGAAAGGGGATAAATCCAAACAGTTAAAGATTAAAACCATTTTTTTAAAATTTTAAAAGGAGAAAAATTTTTTAAACCCAAAAGCTCTGTACGGTTATAGGCAAATTTAACAGCCGCAAACAAACCTCCCAACTTTTTAAAATTTCCCCCTTTTAATTACAAACCCCCCAAACCCAAAATAGATAAAGTTCGATTACTACCTTTTTAAATTTGACCATCAGTTTGTAATGACAAGTAGTAAAAACAATAATTAGGGTTTCCCAAATTAGGGCCACAAAGTCTTCCCAAAATAGCTTTAAAGGGGGTTTTGCCCTTTCCCCTATTTATTTCAATTGTTCTAGGCCCTACCTGCAATCGCACAACTTCCCCCAAAAATTTTAAAATTTTGCAATTTACAAGCCTCATCTGTTTTGTTACAAGGAATGAAATGTGCCATTTTTGAAAACCTATCAAAAACTACAAAAAAACCGAAACCCGACCCTGTCTAGACCCGGGGAAAACCTAACACAAAATCCATAGAAATAAATTTTCCCCAAAGGGTCATGAGGAATGGGAAAATGGGGTGTAAAGCCCCTGAGGGTTTGGGCTTCCCGATTTTCGTTGCTTACATGTGACACATTTCTCACCAAATCCCTCCCAAAAACTCGTTTCCCTGTGAGGGGGCCAAAAAAAGTGTTCCTTGCAATACCCCTAAAGTTTTAGACCCCCAAAATTCCCATTTAAAAACCCCGTCCATGAGACTTCCCCCACAAGTTAAATTCCCCTTAGGAACAAAATTGGGAAACCCCAGTTTAAATTTTCCCCAAATAAGAAAACTTTCATGTTTTATAAAATTTTCCATTTCCCCACTTTTTTCTCACATTGCACATACTCCTCACAAAAATCTCGATCCCGCGCATTAAATCCCTTTAAGTGCTCAAAACCAAGAAGTTTAGAACTAAGAGTAGAGTAAGAGTATACCTTCTAGAAAGTCATCAGCAACTTTCATTTTTCTTTACTTTGCTTGTATGGATGACCTTTTGGAAATGTTTCGATGAACTCCCCCATCGAGCATGCCCTTTTTTTCCCGCTTGTGTTTTCCCCTTTTAAATACTTTAAAAGGGGGCTGATGAGTGTGGATCACGAACTCTTTTGGCCAAAGGTAGTGTTGCCCGTTCCAAGGCCAAAAACCCCAAAAAAGCCCCTTGTTTAAGTAGGGAATTCAAGGGGTTCCCCCCCCATTAGTTCTCGTAAAAAATGCAATCGGTCTTCTTTTCCCCTGCAAAAGCTCAACTCATTTAAACGTTTTAGCAAAGTTAGGTAAAGCAAGAAACGGCGCCTGAGTCAATTATTTTTAAGCTTTAAAAGGTTTCCTTGTTGCTCTCCCAGTGAACCCCCGTTTTCTTAATTATTAGTAAGTGCTGTGCAATGGTGCTAAAATCTTCACAAATTCCTGAAAAGCCGCTGTCCGGGAAAAACTCGCACTTTACTTAAAATTGGTGGATGGGCCCTTTCTTGGATCGCACGAATTTTTTCTTCATAACCCTGTATTCCCTCGCACTAACAACGAAACCAAAAACACAAGTTTTTTAAAAAATGTGCACTTCTTAAGGTTGCATATAATTGTTCCTTTCGAAGCATTCTAAAACACCCCTAAAAGTGTGAATATGATTTTCCCAAACTTTTGCGTAAATAAGAATGTCATAAAATGACAACCACAAATTTTCCAATAAATGCCCAAAAAAATGGTTCTTAGTCTCATAAAAGTATAGGTGCATTATTTTCCCCGAAGGCATTACTAACCATGATACAATCCATTTTTGTTTTAAAATTTTGTTTTCCATTCTCCCCTTTTTATTTAATTTGGTGTACCCCTTTTCAGATAAATTTTTTAGAAAAGACATAGACCCATGAAATATCTAACATGTATGAAAGTGGGAAGGGGGATGAGTACTTTACTGTAATGTTTTTGTGGCGCGAAGTCAAAACCACATCCTCCATGTCCCACCCTTCTTAGGCCCCAAAACATGGATGCACATGGACTCATGCTCTCTCTCCGTCCCCCCTTCCCCATTAATTCATGACCTCCCTTTTGGATTTCCTTTTCTCCCCCGGATTGTTCTATAAGTGGTTTGTTTGGAATGAGCTCTGGGTAAAAGATCAATTTGGTGTAATCCACAATAGTGGTAACCCCTTTGGGGAATTCCTCAGAAAGAAATCTTAAAAGTCCTGCACAAGGCAAAACCAAAAGGGAAAAGAGTTAGATAAGTCTTTAGTGTCAAACATTTTTCCCTTAAAAAACCAGCAACAACATAGGTTGCTTGATACTAACGTCTCCTCACTAAACTCGCCTTGCCACACGATTTCCCCTTTTTGAAAGGTACCCTTCCCCTTTTTGATGGGTGTGAATCCACAAAATAAAACCTACCCCAGAAAATTATATGATTTGCATTTTTTGGTGGTAGGGTCGAATCCACGGGATTGGTAAAATATTTTATTAAAAAGAACAAAAAAAAAAAAAAGGGAAAAATGGGGGTTTTTTGTTTGTAAATCAAAAAAAGAAAAACGGGTAAAGAAAATAGTATTGGTAAAACCCTGAAAAGGAATAAAGATGGTTTTAATTTAGGAATTTGATCATCGATGAAATGTTCTCTATTTTTTTCTAGATAAATTGGTTAGGGTTTTAAACAAGCTCTAAAACCATCTCTCTTATTCCCTCGATAACCTCCGAAAGCGCTTTGAATTATTTTCTTATTGATTAAAAAATCCTTGACAAGCATTAGGTTTAATCTATAAATTGCATTAAGATCTAGAGAGATCCCTTTTCATGCCGTAGTTATTAAAAAATTATTTAAACATGATCAAAACCTCCACAAATAAATTTATCATTCTTTTATAAAAAAACTGTTTTTGCGTCACTAAGACTAGAACAATAAAAACAATTAGGATTTTGATGTGCATTTGAAATTTTATTAACTTGCTTTGAGTAGAAGAGCTCTATTCTACCAATCAACAAAGATAAAAATGACAAAACGATTAGAAGATTATAAAATCCCCGAAAGCAAGAATAGAATAAATACAAGTCAATTAGCCCTCACAATTCGGGGGAAAATTTAAAAAAATCATGCCCCTTTTGGTTTGAAAGTAGCTTAGTACACTGTTATCAAAAAAAACAAAAAATAAAAGTTTAGAAACATAATAAACCCCGGTTGCTTGCTCTCCTCCAAGATGATCCAAGGTTCTTCAAGATCCAAAGATTAAAAATTTTCAAAAGTTTCCAAACCCCTTGGGGGTTGGCTCTATTTATCTATTAGAGGATAGCATTTTTCTTTTGCTAGAAAGATCGAAAATATCTTTCCTTTTCAAGTAGATTTCGAGAAAGTGAAGTACGTTGCTTGGCACCCCCACCCACGGGTGGGTTAAGCCGTATTTTTCCTCTATCATTTTCTTCAGTTTTTCCCCCGCGCCAGTGTAAACCCCGGGTTAAAACACACGGCCAGTTTTCAAGCGTGCCTTGTCTGTGAAAATCTTCAAGCTTCATTCTTTCCCAGTGTGTAGCATGGTTACACCCCGGCTGATTTCAAGCCGTGTCTTCATCTGGTTGATGTTCCCACTTTCTTCTCCTTGGCTTATTATCTTCCCCCCACGGCTTCAAGACGGTTTTCCCACGGGTCCCCCCGGCCGTGCCTTAAGAGTGTCTCTTGTTAAAAAGTCCTTTTTTTCGCCTTCTTGTCCAGTGTGTAGCACGGTTCAAACCCTTTGGGCCCGTGCCTAAAACCCGTGCTTCCTCCGGGGGTGTAACCCGGTCTTGACCAAGTTGTAGTGACTTCTCAAAATACTTAAATTAGACCCTTGATCCATTTAACCTGTTTTATCACGATGTTAGTTTAAAGTCCTTTTCCCTTTGATTTTAAAAAATCAATAAAAATTTAACAAATTTATACTTAAAGATTGGTATAAAATGGCTCTATCCCCCTTTTTCATCACCACCAAAGTTGTTTCCCCCTTTTTTCCTTTGGCCTCTCCACTTTTTCCCGCCTTCCCTTGATGTGCCAAAAAACCAAGATTTAAGACAATAAAAACCAAATTTTGAAAAAAAACCCAACATGTCAATCAAACTAGTCTAATCACATGAGCAATGCCGTAAATTTTCCCATGAATTTAAAAATTTTCTTCAATTTGATGGTTTAAATTTAACCAAATTGATTAGCTTGTCCAAAATATGTGTGCCTAACTCTAAGCTTAACCCAAATCAAAAAGAATAAGGAAAACACCTCAATTCACAAACAAAAACCCGGTTCACTTGAGGGCAATTTCACGTAAAAACCTTGTAGTTTTTGATGGAAATTGTTGTTCAATGTTTAATTATAATCTCAAATGAAAATAAAACCCAAATAACCACAAGTGAAAAAATTTACGTAAAATCAGATCAAAAAAGGGAAACAATAAAGACAAGCACAAAAAACCCGGGTTCAAATCCTTCCAATAATGCCAATTTACGCCAAACATAGAAGCATTCAATCTCAATGAACAATAAACCCTTTTCAAGATGATTTTCCCCAATTACAATCACTAAAAAGTCCAAGAAAGATTAAATCAACCTTGATATGACTCACTAGAGAAAAAATGAAAAAAAACAAAAATGAATGATATTACTCAGTTTTTCCTTGTTGCATCACCACAATTCCAACTTTTGGATTGAAATTTATAAGGAATTTTGGTTAGGAAAAACCCCCAAGCCCTTCACGAAATGTGAAGTGTTTTTTCTGCAAAAAATTTGCCTCTCAAACCCCCTCTTAAACAAAGTATTTTACTTGCTACTCTAGGGTTTAAAAAGTGCTCAAAATTTAAAGTTTTCCATTTTTAAAGGGGGCTAACCCCAAATGAAAGTTAAAAAAATAAAAATGTCCCAAAACCCAAAAAAAAAAACTAAAAAAGTTTAAATGAAAAATACATAAAAAAAAATGCTTTTCATGATGCCGGTCTTCTTAGGATCCACGGCCCGCTCATCGCCGGTTCAGGTGGTCCTGGGTAACCCCCAAGTGAGTTTAAGTGAGTTTAATCCTTGCCCTGTAAAGAAAGTAAGTTTCCGTTGGAATATAAAAAAAATGAATAGATAAAAAAAGGTTAGTTTTATAAATATTCCGGGGCGATTTACTAAATTGGGTCCTCATCGCCAAAAATTCGAAATCATTTAGTTATTGCCCTAATGATAAGTCTTGTCGGATTTTGATTTTCTTCCTCGGGGGCCCTTAAAAAAATTTGCCTAAATTAGTAGAGAATGCGTAGGATCTATTTTTTAAAGCAATCCATCTGAGAAGTTCTTAAGAATCCCCAAAATTGGAAACCTAGTAGGTGATTGTTTTTTCTCCATTTTAGGATTTATTATTGCAAAAAAAAATGGACTCGTTATCTATGTGTTCCCCTATCTAACCCATTCCCTTGAGTTTGTTTTCCCCTTTTTCTGACTCATTATATAATTTTGATCCTCGGGTTTCTAATGGTTGGCCCAACTGCTCTTACCTCTAAAAAAACCTTTAAGGTGAACTAACTTCTTTGAAAGTTGGCTTCTGGTGGTTTGCTGTCTGTATGTTATCGGACCCTTTAAGGTTAGCACATCGGTGCCCGAAAATTTTTTGCTCTAAGGGTTGGCTGTGTCACTGGCCTCAAAAACCTTTGAAGGTTGGCTTCCTGGGCTGACGTTTTGGGTTTTCGAAGGTTTGATCTGTGGCTATGATTCACGACCCCGTGATGGTTGTTTTATTTTTTTTTGCATTCCTGGGCCTCTTATGGAAAATGGGTTCATTATATCGCTTACACCTTTTTTAACATTAAGTATTTTCTTACCCTCTTAATTTCCATCCCCGTATACAACCTGGGGTTTCCAAGTAATTTGGGGTGCAAAAGAGGAAGAATTCACATTCAAGCTCTCTAGTACTTTCCCATATGAAGGGTACCCTTGCCCTTTTGGGTTACAAAGGGCTATCCTTTATTCAACATGTAATGTTTAAGGTTTGGGGTGTGGGAAGTTTCAAGTTTTAACTTTTATAAATTGCAGCTACAACTTTTGTACAATCCACCTCATAATAATTGCGCAAAGTTTCGTTGTACCCTCAAGAAATATGGAACAAATTTTTCTTTGCCCTATCAATGGTTTGAAAGGAAGTCAAGTCCCTTTCAATATGTTAGTAGAAAATCAATCACTTAAATTTTTTTTAGTAATTTCAACAAACCCCAATCACTTCACCACACCACGACAACACACCCCTTTCACACCCCCCAGTGCTACACTCAACAATACAAGAAATGTTTTTTGGTACTTCAAATAAGTTAAGTGAGTAAATTTAGCACAAATAAAAAAATTCCAAGTAGTTAAGAAAAATTTAAAATTTAATAAAAAGTGTTGAAGCAAAAAGTTCATTTCTTTTCATTTTTTGTTTTTTTTATTCAAATTTATACTTTAATTTTCCTTTCTTTTTCCCCGGGTTTACACCCACAATTGTTTTTAAAGTGAGCACCTAAACCACACAAATCCACAACACGGCAACAATTCAAATAACCTCCTTAATGCATTTCCCCAAATGGTAATAATCAAAATTTTAAATTCAAAAGGAAAAACAACAATCCACTTAAAACTTCTCCACTTAAAAACTTCCCCAACTTAAGGGTGTGTTTGTTTTCAAATAAATTCCCTATATCCCACACAAAGAAATTTAAAAAATTTTACACTTCCCTTCCAATTTGCACAACACAACACCACACAAACACGGTGCACTTCTCCACTTCTACACAATTTATCAACCCCAACTTACAACAAATATACGTCCTGCAAAACAAAAATTTTTCAATTAAATTAAACTTTCTCAAAGAATTTTAAGGGTAATCATGTTGCAAAATTCTTTACTTCAAATACAATCCAATCCCCAAAATTTTAAAAAAGGGGGAAGGCAAACAAATTAAATTTAAAAAAACAAAGCACTTCACTAATTGCGACTCCTCCACCTTTGGGGAAGTGCAATTTTTTAAAATTCAAAAAAACCATTTAAATCCTTACTCTTAAGCTTGTTTTGAAATAATAACTTCCCCTTTTTACACACTAATCAAATATGGAATTGCAAATGTTCTCCCCCAAATTCCCAATTCAAAAATGTAAGAAAACCCCAAATTTTCTTCCTACACAATTCACTAAAAAAAAAGCACTTCTTTTCTTCCTTCAGGTGAAGGTCCAAAAATAAAGCTTCAAAAAGACTTCAAAATACTCAAAAATAGCAAATCAACCTTTTTCTCAAGACAATTTACTCCCCTTTAAACAACTACACAACAAATTTTAAATTTTCCCCCAAATTTTTGGAATTTAGTGTAAGAACTGAACCCTAAAAATTTCCCAAAAATTTAAAATCACATATCCCTTTTCACAACCCCAAGCTTGATACCAAAAAAATGATGTGCCCAAAACCAAAATTAAGCACATATAAAAACCCAAATTTTAAAGACAATCCAACAAAGTCAATCAAAAAGTTCAATCACAGAAAATGCGTCAATTTCCAATGAATTTAACCCAAATTTTTAATTTGATGTTTTGAAACTTAAATCCAAATTGATTAGCTCTGAACCAAAAAATTTTAGCCTAAATTCCAAACTTAAGACAATCAAAAGAATCAGGAAAACACCTTAATTCACAAAACAAAACGGTTCCTTGGGGCAATTTTTACGTGCCACCTTGTTTTATTTTGATGGAAATTTTTGTTCAAAAGTTTCATTGTAAACTTAATGTAATAT
>JBBMOL010004202.1:0-11538 GCA_037954665.1 Laguncularia racemosa | reverse complement strand
TAAATCCCAAAAGGGGACCATTGGAGTACTGACTAACAATGTCCATTTTTAGAATAAGTTGCAACTCTCATCACATAAATGAGCCAGAATAGTAAGCTTCTTCCTACTACAAGTATACCTATAGCCTTCCAATGGTATTTACCTTTAGGGAAAGGTAGCCATGATATTTTATGGACTGTTAAGTAGGAAACCTCTTTACTCCTATCAAGCACAAACTCTGAATAGGTTAAATTCGTTACCCATTTCAGTAAGGGGAATTATAACTCATAATTGAATATTTATAATTTTGGTTAGGGGAATCACTCAAATTTCATCTTGTAATAACCTAAAAATTAGGAAATTATATTAAAATAAGTAAAGGGTAAACAACTACTTTTAAGCTAAGGTAGTAAATATATTATTTTCAAAATTTCCCTAAAATTTTGATAAAATACTAATAGTGGAATAATAATAACAAACAAAAAATAAATAAAATATCCATATATATATAAAATATATATGTATAATATATATAATATGATATGTAAATTAAAATAAATTGCAAAAAAAAACTCGGCCACATGTCCTGTTTCGTTCCCTCCACTCCCACGGCAGATCAGAGCAACGCATCAGCAAATAAAATTTCAGGCCGGCCTCCACCAATTCAGCTGCTTTCGGTCCATCTTCCTTCCCCTATGGTTCCCCCATCCCCTGCTTTTTCCCTTCGTTTCTTTCTTTCTTTCTTTTCCACGAGTTTTTGGTTTTATGCCTCAAAGGAGCCAAACCTCCTCCACTTCTATTGTCCACCAAGTTCTTACCACTCATACTCCAAAACCACCCCTTCGATCCCAACTAGCTTCTTCCATCTGCCAACCCTAGCCACACCATCATCCTACATGGACAACTCAATCCGTCTCCGACACCCCCCACTTCATTCTCGGTTTCTTCTTCCAACCCCTACGTTCCATCGGCTGCCAAGAGAACTTCCGACGTCGCACCCCTCTCAAACAGCGTAACCTTAAAAACCCAAGCCTATAAGATAAATAACTCATTCTGTTACCGGTTTGATAAAAGTCTTAGTGAAGAAGGTTTTGTAGACGAGGCATTGGCTGCCTTTTTATAGGATGAAGCAGTTTCATCGTAAGCCCGAATTTGCACGTATAACACAATTATTTTCGCGCTTTGTAGAGTGGGAAATTTTAAGAAAGCCGAGTTCTTGTTGCAGCAAAATGGAGTTGCCAAGGTTCGATGTCCGCTAGATTTTCTATACTTATACCGTGTTGATTAGTTCGTATTGTAAGTACAAGGTAATAAACCTGATGGAGACACACGAGCGGACATAGTGGAGGACAGAGGCTGACACGGTTCCGGGCATGGCTTGAGACACGGCCTGGACATAGTAGAGGACACAGAGGCTGACCGGTTCCGGGCACGGCTTGAGACACGGCTTGCAGGACTGTCACAGACACTGACACGGTTCTAGGCACGGCTTGGGACACGGCTTACAGAACTTTACAAAAGCTTACACGGGTTAAGACACGGCTTGGGACACGGCCGTGTCCTGCGCTCGTTACATGCCCAGTGACATACACGGCTAAAGGCACGGCGTGTTTTGCGATAGATTCCAGACGCGTATATTATTAATTTATTTCCACGTGTACGCTTAGTTTTTTCCCCTTTTAGGTATTTTACTGGGAAGTTTTAAATACTCTTTTGTCAGACATATTAGGGTTACATTTTGTTTTATTATCAAATACATTTCGTGAGAGAATTTTATCCCTTTTCCCGGTTGTGCGCAAAACAGATTTGCATCAAAAGAGTGTTTCTTTGTTGTGTGAAACCAATCCATATTCGGATTCATTTCATTTCGCTTTCGCGCTACGTCATTTGGTATCAGAGCAAGGCTATTTCCTGTGGAGATTTTCAACTCATCAAGGCGATGATAGCGGTCGTGTTCTTGACGGTGTTCAAGAGGCGAGGTTTCGAGGGAACCATCAATGGGTTCCAAGGCAGAATTCAACGCAATGCATCAGAAGGTCGGGCGTAGGGAAAACAACACCTTGATGAACTGATCGAGCGTTTCGATGCTCTGGTGGTAGACCCCAATAGGGTTGGAGGCGCTGGCAGAAATCCACCACGTGCGGTGGAGGAATTCGGGGGACGCGTGATCCGACCTGTCGTTGAAAAACGGGTGGGGGAGGGTGGGAGTGAAGAGTGCAGCGAAGAAAGTGATGACATGTACGGGAGTAGGCCACAACAAGGGCGGGGTGGTAGGGTGGTGGTCATCGGATGGCTCATCATGGAAACCACCCTAGAGAAGGTGATTACAGGGGGAACCGTGGAGGCTTTGATCAAGGGGATGGGGGAGACTATCGTTTGAAGGTCGACATCCCATGGTTCGATGGCACCCTAACATCGAAGGCTTCCTTGATTGGCTTGCGGAGTGGACCGGTTCTTCGATTACATGGAAAATTCCCGAGGACCGTCGTGTAAGGTTGGTGGCATGCAAGTTGAAGAGTGGGCCTCGGCATGGTGGGAGAGACTACAAAGTAGGAGGCAGAGGGAAGGAAAACACCCGGTGAGATATGGTATCGCATGAAGCAGTTGCTGCAACATGTTTTTCCCCCGCCGGTTATTGAGCAGATATTTTTTCCAACAATATTAGCGGTGCCGCCAAGGAAACATTCTGTGCATGAGTATACGGCAGAGTTCATGAGGTTAGTAGAGCGGAATGATTTGAGGGAGAGCGAAGGTCAACAAGTTGCAAGGTATGTAGAAGGATGAAGCTCCAAATTAAAGACAAGTTTGGGGGTTTACGATGGTGAGAAACCCTTTATAGAAGCAAAGAACTTGGCTCTCCGAGCTGAATTGTGTTGCAGGAGCAAGGGAGAAGTTTAATGGGGAGGACGGAAGGGATATGTAGGCGAAGCTGTGGGTGGTGGTAGTAGGCCGATATTTGAGAAAAGTAGGATACACCATATAAACCAACTGAGGACATGTCCAGGAGGGAAGAGAAAAGTGAGGGGAAGAAGCCGATGGAGCAGAAGGGAGCTCAAAGACAGAAAAAACCCCTATGCTAAACCTATATTGGGCAAATGTTTCCGATGCAACCAACCGGGTCATCGGGTCAAACGAATGTCCATCGAGGGATGAGCGTCAACACCCTTGATAGGGAAGATGATGAGGATATCTGCTGTGAGCCCGATGGAGAGGGAGAATATTATGAGGAAGAAAGAAGAAATGGCGGAACCAACATATGTAATTCGGCGCATGATGCTCACCCCGAAGCAAGAAGAGATCACGCAGGACCCCAGTTGTTTCGTACACGGTTACTATCATGGGGAAGGTTGTTTGAGCTAATAGTAGACAGCGGCAGTTGCGAGAACATCATGGGAAAGGGAGGTTGTGAAACAACTGCAGCTGCCCATCGAGAAGCACCGAATCCGTACACTATTAGCTGGATTAAGGCAGCCAAGACAATTGAGGTCAAGGAGAGATGTAGGGTACTTTTCTCAATAGGGAAGTACCGAATGAAGCATTTTGCGACATTGTAGCATGGATGCTTGCCAATCTTTTTTGGGGAAAGCCATGGCAATTTGACGTAGACGCGCAACATGCTGGTAAAGAGAATGTCTACAGGTTAGAGAAGGAGGGTGTGAAGTACACTTATTGCCGTTGAAGAGGGAAGGACGAGCTAAAGGGAAAAAAGGTTGAGAGTTTTCATTCTTAACTATCACTCATTTCTGAGAAGGAAGTAATGGAAGACTTAAGGGAGTCGCGAGTGGTGCACGCCCTCATCATGAAAGGTGTGACTCAAGGAGGGGAGGAACTTGATGGAGAAGTGCTGGGGGGCAGTGAGGATCTTCTTGAGGAGTTTAAGGAAGTGGTTCCTAACGACCTACCTGAGGGGCTACCTCCTCTGAGGGACATTCAACACCAGATGGGACCTGGTGCCCGGAGCTAGTCTCCCAAACCTCCCGCATTACGAATGATTTCCCAAGGAAGCCGAGATTCTAAAAGAGAAGGTCCAAGAGCTTTTGGACAAAGGGTTCATCCGGGATAGCTTAAGTCCATGTGCGGTTTCCAAGCGTTGTTAACTCCCAAGAAAGATGGGAGCTGGAGGATGTGTGTTGATAGCGAGCTATCAACAAGATTACCATTAGGGTATAATTCCCTATACCCCGCATCGGGATATGTTGGACCGTTTGAGGGGCGCTACTATCCCCTCCAAGATAGACTTGCGGAGTAGATATCACCAGATTCGGATCCGTCCCGGAGATGAGTGGAAGACGCGTTTAAGCCCAAGGAGGGGCTGTATGAGTGGTAGTGATGCCATTTGGGTTGAGTAACGCACCGACCCACCTTCATGGGGGTAATGAATAAAAGTATTGAAACCTTTCAATGGTCGTTTCTTGTAGTGTACTTTGACGATATTCTAATATTTAGTAGATCCGAGGAAGAACATTTGGAGCATCTAAAGTGTGTGTTATCTGCACTAAGGTAAAACAAGCTGTTGCTAATCTAAAAAAGTGTACGTTTATGTCAAGGCGACTGTTATTCCTTGGGTTTGTGGTTAGTAGTGAAGGAGTTATGGTGGATGATGAGAAGGTGAAGGCGATTAGAGAAATGGCCTGTCCTAGAACTGTTACAAAATTGAAAAGTTTCCTCGGCTTAGCTAGTTTTCTACAGAAGATTCATTAGGCATTTTGTACTGTTGTTGCCCCCCTGACCGAATGCTTGAAAAAGGGGAAAGTTCCAATGGGGCAAAAGAATCTGAATCGAGCTTCATGAACTTGAAATAGAGATTGCGTAGCGTCCTGTACTAGCGCTACCGGACTTTGAAAAATTTGTTCGAGGTGGATTGCGATGCCAGTGGGGTTGGAGTTGGTGCAAGTACTATCAAAAAGACAGAAGACCAATAGCCTTTTACAGTGAAAATTGTGCGAAGCAAGGAGGACTTGGTCTACATATGATAAGGAGTTCTACGCCGTGGTGAGGGCCCTTAAAGTGTGGGAGCACTTTTTGGGTTTGGGGGAAAGAGTTCATTTTGTATTCGGATTGGGGGCTCTTAAACACTTGAGTGGTCAGACCCGAATTAGAAAGGGACATGCACGCCAGATGGATTGAGTTCTTGTAGAGATTTCCTTTCAAATTGATGCACAAGTCGGGTGTGCTACAAGGTCGCAGCGCCCTAAGTAAAAAGAGCGAATGTCCTACTTACTTTAAGTGTGGACATTTTTGGGGTTTGAGAAGTAAGGGAATTGTGTGAAAATGATAGCGACTTTAAGGACATTGGATTAAGTGTACCAACAGGGAACCGGTGCCGACTATCATATCCATAAGGGGTATTTGATGAAAGGGAATCAACTGTGCATTCCTGAAACTTCCTTACGGGAAAAGCTTATTCGAGATTTCCCATGGTGGAGGACTGGCGGGACATATGGGAAGAGATAAGCCCCTAGCCGCAGTAACTGAAAGATACTTTTGGCCTCAGATAAGAAGAGATGTGTATCAGATTGTGGAAAGGTGCTACATTTGCCAAGTGTTAAGGGGCAATCCCAAAACATGGGCCTATATACTCCTCTTCCCGTACCATCAAACATCTGGGAGGACCTATCGAGGATTTTATACTGGGTTTGCTCGTACCAACGAGGTGTGACTCCGTGTTTGTTGTAGTTGACAGGTTTTCCAATATGGCTCATTTCATTCCTGCAGGAGACCGAAAGTTTGCACGGGCTATTGCGCGGCTGTTCTTTAAGGAAGTAGTGCGGTTACATGGAGTTCCAAAGTCCATTACTTCCGATTTGGGTAGCAAATTCCTCAATCATTTTTGGAGGGTCTTTGGTATATGTTTGATTCATCATTGATTACAGCAGCACCGCTCATCCTCAAACCGATGGTCAAACCGAGGTAACTAACAGGACCCTCGGAAACCTCATCAGAAGCATCTGCTGGAGAAGTCGGGATAGTGGGATAAGCATTAGCTCAGGCTGAATTCGTTACAATAGTTCCGTCCACCGAACTATTGGGAGGGCACCATTCTCGGTGCTATACACCAAGCACCACAACATGCGTTGGAATTACTCAAATTACCTAAGGACATGGTGGGTGATGTGGCGGCTAAAAAATATGGCGGAACAACACCAAGCCACTACCGAGGAGTTAAACGAAAGATAGAGGAGTCCAATACATGATACAAAGGGGATGCAGATAAGCATGGACAGAAGAAGCTCTTTGCAGTGGGCGATCAGGTAATGGTTTAAACCCCCGAAAAGAGCGTTTCCCTGTAGGGAAATTTTGGGAAACTTTAACCCAAGAAGTACGGACCTATGAAGTTGTACATAAGATAAATGACAACGCATATGTTGTACAACTCCCGGAAGATATGAATATCTCCTGCACTTTTTAAAGTTGCGGACTTATCAAACCCTTTTTACCCCGATGATATGCCTTTATATCCGGATGAGAACTCGGGGTCGAGTTTTCCATTAGTGGGGAGAATGATGGAGACACACAGGGACATAGTGGAGGACAGAGGCTGACATGGTTCCAGGCATGGCTTGAGACACGGCCTGGACATAGTAGAGGACACAGAGGCTAACACGGGTTTCCCGGGGACGGTTGAGACACGGCTTGCAGGACTGTCCAAGACGCTGACACGGTTCCAAAGGGACGGCTTGGGACACGGCTTGCAGAACTTTCACAGAAGCTTACACGGGTTTTAAGACACGGCTTTGGGGCACGGCTGTGTCCTGCGCTCATTACTGCCCATGACATACACGACTAGAGACACGGCCGTGTATGCGATAGATTCCAGACGCGTATATTTTTATTTATTTCCACATGTACGCTGAGATTTTCCCCTTTTAGGGATTTTACGGGGAAGTATAAATACTCTTTTGTCAGACATATTAGGGTTACGTTTTGTTTTATTATCAATACATTTCGTGAGAGAATTTTCTCTCTTTTCCCGGTTGTGCGCAACCAGATTTGCATCAAGGAGTGTTTCTTTGTTTGTGTGAAAACCAATCCATATTCGGATTCGTTTCGTTTCGCTTTCCGCGCTACATCAAAAACCGGATGTAGGAAGGCCATTAGGAGGAGGATATGGGAGGCAAATCACTTATTTAGGAGTATGCTTTTAAGGGATTTTCTCCAGATGTTGTTACGGTATAATTTTTTGATTGATGGGTGTACAAGACTAATAGGGGTCGAGAGGGCATTGGAGTTTTTCTTTTTTATGATATATGCAAAAAGGGGTGGTTAGGCCAAATCGGGTTACTTATAACTCATTCATAAGATACTTTAGTGTGTCAATGAAATCGACAAGGTTTTTAGAGTTCTTAAGGCAAATGCAAAGTTGTAATAATGGTTTCCTCTCATCAAGTTCGTATACCCCCATTACTCGTGCCCTTTGCGAGGCTGGAAAGGTCGTCGTGCTCGGGGTATGCTACTTGAGTTAGTTTATACTGGCTTTGTTCCAAGAGAGTTACTTATTTGATTTGTTTATGAAGCACTTGATTCGGTGGGATCGAACTCCAATCGATCGCATGGAAAATGGTTTCACGAATCATGCGGATTTGGGCCCCTGATCTAAGTCTAATCCATCTTCATAAAGCACGGGCAACCTGTTCACTTGACATAGCAACGGAATTACAGCAGTAAAACGAAAGGCGAAGCTAACTCTTGCTCGCCGTGCCATTGGAACGACATAAGGTTTCTTCCTCCCAAACCACATATGATATTTCCCCTAACTATGCGTCAGACAAAGCCTATGACGTGTTCCTTAACAGCGACACAACGAAAGCGATTTTTGCCCCTCTTCTTTTAAAGGGTTTATGTTAGTAAAGACGTTTAAGCTTAGATCTCAGGTAAACACCATTGCCCTACAAAGACACAACGATGAGTATGGTAAAGCTCTTTTGAAGCCATGGGACGATGCACTTTAGGAGGTAGCCATGATCAGTAGATGGAACTTAAAGGATCACTACCTAAGTAATCATACGAACCATATCAAAAATGTGGTTATCAAAAAGCTTACCCCAAGGGGTTCCCAGCGTACTGATTTGCTTCGTTGGGATTGAAAAGTGGATTGAAGATATTAAGAAGTTGTTAGGAAAGATCTCCTAGCATTCGATTATTGTGATACATGGCATGGATGGGGTCGATTATTGGCCGCCCCCTAAGTTCCATTTAAATGTCCAGCAAGATTGTTGCCACGTAGGTGGACTTCCATTGTTTTCTCGAAGTCATTGGTTCTTCGCTTCACAAACATGATGATGTCTATGGAAGATCAGATTGGGGGAAGTTAAAGGAGGCTCTCACAAGGATGTCCAAAAGACATTAATGACAAGTTATGTGGCATTAGAGAAGGAATAGCAACGTTTTCTTGGATATCACATGTTTCTTCAATGGTGAAAAGATGGCTTATCTAATGCATTTTGGGAGGCTTAAAGTCTTTTGCAAAAACTAAACATTAAGATTCTTGTGAGTAGATCTTTGATAAGGTACATAGTGACAATAGATTATGGATACATGACCAATTAAGAGATTTGGGAAGGGCAATTTCCCAAAAACAAATGCTAGCGTGCAAATGTCATGCAAAAACTAGCAAATTGTGGCTTTGGGAAAACGGTGAAAATGAATGTAGGGGATAGGTAAGGATTTCCTATGTCATCACTGAGGGAAATTAAATATCTCCTGTCATTTGATCATCCTTTTGTGGTTGGTGTCAACAAAGGGGGTTGTGGACGATACAGATAATGACAGTGTTTTTGTGGTCATGGAGGATATAGAGCATGATCTTGAGGTCTTAATGAAAGATGAAAACCGAAGAGGAGAGGGAATTGCATGGAATAATGTAGCTGATCCTTGAGGTTATGTTTTGGTAAAGGGGACTATACGTCAGAATCACTTAATGATGATTAAGACTACAATGACCATAAATAGGTGAGTGAGAAACTTTATGATATGCTTTGTGTATGTGAATTCACTTGCTTGGCTATGGTTACAAAATTTGTTGTGGATATTATTATTCTTAAGGTATATAGTGGGGTTAAATGAGTTTGGAAAAGAAGTTACGAAGATATTGATAGTTAGATAAGTTATAGATGGATACTATCTTAATAATGTAGAGGACAAAGTGGGCTAAGGGTTTAGACATCACTATCTTAATGATAACCCTTTGCACCATTTTGCCAATGCTATTACTATAAAGGCCTAATACCGTAATTCAACATTATTTTCTCCAAACTAAACTAAAGTACATAGACCTAACTTTTCCTCCATAGCTACTATATTTGTATGCATAACTGAAAAAAATTTTTTATATATCATTTTATACACATATAAGAATTTACTTCTGAATACATATATATGTTTAGACAAAATTATTTTCCTATTAATTTACAGAATATACTTATGCATGTCTTAAATGTTGATAGTTATTTATCTTTTTTAATGTGGATTGATTTGTAATTAATATATTGCTTGATCCCCCAAAAATCAATTAATTGAAGGATTGGATTTAAATTTTAGAATTGGACATGCATTTACATGAGACATTCATGAAATTAAAGGCCATCACTACTACAAGGTTCACCGAAAGTAATAAAAGGATTACTATTCTGCAAGTGCGAACTAAGTGACTAGGGGATTGTCGTGCCATGGCGGTTCCAAAGTTCGGCCGGTCCTTGAGGGTGTTGGGTTCAGTGCATGATGGCCCCCGGGAGCGCTCAGTGCATGAGGGGACGGGAGCACTCAGTGTATGAGAACACTTGAGCTTATGAAATCAAAGTTAAAAGATACTTAAATTATCAAAGAAATAAGATAATTAAACTAAGTAATGGGGACCTGGGCACTAATGGTGGTCGGAATCCCTAACCAACGATTAAGGGAGGCATAAACCCTAGATTCACGTTGGTTTCTGGAAAATCGGTGAGATGTTGCATTCCTATGGGTGTTCATGCATACATATTATTTGATAACTTTATTTGAAATTACTTTTTGCTGTGTAGCATTGAGAGTACTACACTCCCATTCATTAAGTCGTAGTATCTCACCCCTTCACAGACTATTTTGCAAGTAAAAATCTTTAGAGCTTGGGATGGGATAAGATGTAAAGTGTTAGGAGTTTTTGGAAGCCAAAGACGATAAAGTAAGAATTATGATTGGTAAACTAATTTTGATGAAATGTTATTTTTAGGAAACCCTTTTTGGGGAAAATTGAATTTGTGAGACTTAGGGTTTATTCCGTTTTACTAATTAGTAGGAGATTCCAACTCTTTGCAATCTTGGTTGACTGTGGGAATAGAATTCGTAGTTATATTTTTTAGGTATGATTATATTATAGTATGTTTTGTCATAAATGTAATTAATTATTTATAGTCTTTTTCGATCTCTGGCACGTAAAACGGTTATCATGTAATGGGTACACAAGTGACACGATAGCTTTTAGTGGAAACTTCCCAAGCCCCCTTTGGGGCATGAGCTTCTTGTGAGAAAAACATGTCACACCTAGATCTAAATAGTGGCATCCTTATAAGTCATCGATCAAAAATATACACCACTACACAACAACCATCTCATGGATAGAGTGCATGAGATTATATCTAATGACACCTATTAAGTTGTTTACTTACCTATTGATAGATGTAAAGGAAAATAGATGTGCTTTTCATATTGAGTGGCAAGTCCTTCTAAGACTACGAGAGTTAGTATCCCCTTAAATAATAAAATTAGGTACCCCTTTATACTCTTGTGCAAAACTCAATAATCTAATCATGGATTGAAATTTAATCTTGAATACTTAAACCAATCTTTTAATTGAAAATCTATTACATCTTGATGTGGCTTACAATTCCAATTGTAAAAAACACCAATACAAGTGCGTGATCACCAAAACAATCCAACAAGGCATGATCAACAACAAGTCTTGAACCCTAATTCGCATAGATTCAAATGGCAATTTATGTTAAATTGTGATGAGGAGTAATGCAATTTTATAATAAGTAAAGGATAACAATATAAATGAAAACCAATTCCATTCAAATAAGACTTGACTCAAAAATGAAAAATAGGAATCCTAATTCACATGAAAGATAACAAGTAACACAACCAATTTGTATCTAGTATGTTGCACTAGAAAACAATTGGTAGCAACTAGAGAAGGATTGATATTACTCACAATTCCTCAAGTTAATTTTCGCCACAAATTTCCCCAAGTGAAATTGGTAAGAGTAAGGTTTGCATGCCCAAAAAATCTCCTCATGGCAAAAGGTGCATTTTCTCAAGTTCAAAAAAGTACCTTTAAACCTTACTTAGCAAGTATTTATACTGCTCTAAATTTGAGTAAAAACAACAAAACCAAATTACAAAAAAAACCACTCAAATGGCTGGTTCTCAAACACAAAATTACAAGTACAAATAAGTCTTCAAATGGCCGGCTCTTCACTTAAATAGAACACTTGTGGATAGTGGATGTAAGTCAAGATGACCACAAAATTATCCTTAGTGCACTTTATTTGCCCTCTTAAAACTGATAAATTTATTTGCTAAAAA